>JAQFXT010000094.1:0-90990 GCA_034683725.1 Strigamia crassipes
ATTTGACAAAAATTATGGATCTAATGGTCGTGTTCCCCAACCCCCAATTTTGTCCCGATACAATTAAAAAGTGAAAATAATATCGGATGGTGGTGGCAAGTTGTTCTTCCATTTTCCGTTGGGATTCGGTAGTTCGTAAGATGGTCTTGAAATAATTTTATCACTTCATCACTAAAGAATATAAAATATTAAAATCAAATTGTTCGTTTTTAAATTGCGTATTATTGCCACAATTGTTTTTTCAGTTGGTAGTAATGGACAAGAATAAAATGGTAAAAAAGCAACATGGCACCCCGATGGCATGTGCTTGCAGGTGCCTGTAAAAACATAAATAAAATAAAATTAGCAACCATGCATTTAACAAAAAGGAAAAATTATTGACAAAAATGTATTTACCGCGGTTAGTGCATTATAATCTCGTGCGAAAACCACACAGCCGTTGATGGTATTGTGTTTGGGCAAAGACAGCCTGGCACGCTTTCTTGGGAAAAAAAATAATGCCGGAATGTGTAAATTCATTCGCTGTAAATTTGGAAAATATACTCACCCAAATGCATTTTAGCGATGCACAAACTCCAGTTCCGATTTAATTACGGTGGATGACCAAAGATTGTTGTAAAAATATGCACCAATGCGGTAAGATGTCCGGCATGACAGCGTACCGTTCTTGTTCCCACAATCCAACTTGATTATTGCTTCCGGTAAAGTGCCGACAACATCGAGAATTCTAAAAAAAATAAAATAATAATAATTCAGCTAGTATTACTAATTATTATTATTATTTAATCGTTTTAATATTACACGGAGTAATGTATTCAAATACCTTACATAAGATGGCTGCTCTAACTTGAAAGGCGAATCCTTAATGTTTCGTTTAGTTCACAAATCCTCACAACAGATGGAAGCACGTTTAATCGAAAAATAATTAAAACCATCAATAAAGTTGTTTCTTTTTATTAATCCCACCTTAACACAATTCAAACAAACAAAAATTTTGACAATTCATAGTTAAGGCTGCAAAAAGATTCCAGTAGTATATTTTATTTGTATTAATATATTTTTTAAGATACTTTGCTTTTAGTTTGTATGATTCAATTTTATTATGTGTTCATTTTATTTTGGTTCTTTGTATAATTTTAAGAAAAAAAACTATACGAATGTAATTTATTCTTTTTTGAATAAAATTTGTTTGGTCTTTCTAGTTATTTGAATGGGGAATCTGTATATCCACCCAGAGCCGTGTGAAGGAAAAGTTGCGCCTGGGGCAAACCGTGATTCTGGCGCCCATGGCCTACAAAATGGCGCCCATGGCCCATCAAAAAATTTTAGCGCCCCTGATTTTGGCGCCCCTTTCGCCCCCCCCCCCCTCCTTTACACGGCACTGTAGCCACCATAGTTATAGGCGTAACGGAGGTTTTTATAACGTAAAAGTACATGGCGCAAACTGCGTATGTTGTATTATTTATTACAGAAAAAAGACAAATATAATAAATATATTAAATGATAATAATTTCACGATTCAGGCGCACATTGATTTTCTATGTAATCAATATCATTCCTATCAGTGGAGTGAAAAGAGTACGGATTTGTGTACTTCGTAATGTGGTATAAGCGACATTCCTTTTTTGAGTATACATACACAGCCGATCTGATAAAAAATAAAAATAATTTTTATTGAGAATTTACCACTAGCTTCGATAATTTTCCCTGATGTTTTGACAACCAATGAGAACGGCGTAACAAAACTGCCACCATTCGTCCGTCCAATCCAGAAACATGTAACAAATTCCATTCGTCTTTGGATTGGTGGCTGTAGGTGGCTGCATTCACCATTTCAATAACGCACGCTTGTCCTTTGCACCATCTGTTGTGGGTTTTCACAACCAAATTACAAATGGCATTTTGATCCCATTCGAACTCTTCATCAGAGCCCGACATTACATTTTTATTGGCACCCAAGGGTACCCACCGCTGACA
Organism: Strigamia crassipes; assembly: GCA_034683725.1. Taxonomy (NCBI): domain Eukaryota; kingdom Metazoa; phylum Arthropoda; class Chilopoda; order Geophilomorpha; family Linotaeniidae; genus Strigamia; species Strigamia crassipes. Next base: position 1,978 of record JAQFXT010000094.1, read on the forward strand.
ACCGCTAGGATTCCACCCAGCCACGGCCACCCATGGCCCAGAATTTCTGATGCCAGATCACCCATACCCACTTACATAGAAGTCGGCCTTGTTCTTCTTGCTTTGTGGTAGCTGTGTCTTAACAGCGACGATAACGTCTGCCATCTCTGCGGCTGAAACCCTGTAATCCAGGTACCCAGCACACTCGATCCCCACTCGCGCGATGAAGTGATCTGACACAATTTCCACCCACGCCCACCCATGCCTACCAACAAGATTAAACTGAACACCAATGCCCACCCATAAACCATGGGTATGGGTGGGTGAGGTAAGGTCAATTCATCGCCTCTCATTTCATCGTCTGTCCTTTTTAGGCGATGAAATGAAGGGGCGATGAAGTGAATACAACTTGATGAAGTGGAACTACCATTTCATCGCCTCTTGTTTCACTGACTCTCGTTTCATCACTTATTAAAAAAGAATCCATGTTTAAAAAAAAAAAAATTATTGTTTTGCACTATTCATCTTCGACAATCAATGTTTAAAATGATGCGTGACTAGGCATCTAGTTCGGGTAGCTAACTTACGATGTAGGACATTTTCGAAGCTCTATTTCTTCACAACGTAATTTAAACCAGCGGGAACAATCAATCATGCACATGTATGACCCAGACGCCAAATCCTCGCGGTTCCTTCATTCTCAAACCCTTTCGAACGCCAAAGGGAAACTGTCATTTTCAACAACCAAGAATTTCCTCACGATGCTCGTCGCACGTGTCACTGACGTTTGTTTCATCGCCATACGTTTCATCAACGTACGTTTTCGTAGGCAATGAAACGAATGTCGCTCGTACGTTTATTCATTTCATCGCCTGTTTCGTTTGGCGATGAAATGAGAGGCACACGGGGTGGGTGTGGGCATGGGTGGGGGTACCCAATGTCGGGCTCTGCTCTTCATGGTCGTTTCTCCGATTTTCTATCGGTAAATTATCTTATAAAATACACCTCGCGCTTGAGTAATTGTCAAATTTAGGTCAGATTGTCGGACGAACGATGGCTGTTTTGTTACGCCGTTCTCATTGGTCGTCAAAGCACCAGGGAACATTATCGAAGCTAGTGGTAAATTCTCTAAGGACTGTCCTCGAATAAACTGCTAAAAACTATCGCAAATCACGTGTGCAGAACACTGGTTGCCCTCTCGATGTCCCCCCCTCCCCCCCCAAGCTTCTGTCGCCTAATGATAAATAACCAATCTTTAAAATTCTCTGCAAATCTTGCAATTCTCTGCAATGAACTTTTGTTGGGGTTAGTTACAAATAAGAACAAACAATTTTTTTCAAAATACAGACGTAGACAGTCAAAATCTTGGGGTCCTCCTCGCAAATTATCTCGTTGCTCGCGACATACTAACTCACAGAAAGCTTCGTTTCTGGACGTGAGGCCCCGAGGTCGATGCCTACAGTGTCTATTTGGTAATCCGGCCACTGGGTATAGTAACCTGAACAAGATATTTCAATTTATGACTTTGGCGCCTTTATTTCCGACACTACTCTAGTGCAGTAACGCGCCACCTAGCTAGCTTTGAATTACTTTATGCAACGAGAGATGGCGCAGCAAGCGCACGCTTGCTCAAAGAATTACACGGAATTAAACTACCAGTAGACGTGAATACATGTTTTACAGGATAGTTTAAGTTTGTTAGCTTGTCAAACTTTAAGACATGATTAAGAATTTCATGTTGCGTACTTATATATTGTTTGTTTTCCTTTACGCTATCTCATTTCTGAAGATGTCCAAAAATAACAATGAAATTACGAGTCCAACTTACCAAATAATGCATAAAAATTTTATTTTTCAAACATGAATGTAGTACTGTATTGAAATGTAACAAAATTTCAGGTAAATTTTATTTTATACATTTGAACTTAATAATCAAAAAAATTACCAGCTGCACTGTAACATGAATTAATTTTTTAAAGAAAACAGCAGACGGTAACAAAAAAACGTAAATTTTTTTTTTTTAAATTGAACAATATTTTATGAAAAAACGAAGTATATACCGTTTCAAAATAAAATAAAATATATATATCCGCAATTCATAAAAAATTTGTAAATTAATTCAAAACGGCACTGGTAAGGTACAAAGGTGAAGTTCTATCCAATACATACAAATGAATCACAACACATTTTTTAAAATAATCCATCTCGCATTCAGTAGCTCACATTTATGATAGAAATTGGGGCCAGACGCTGGCAAAAGCCCATACAGCGTGGACGTAAAAAAACTACACTAAAGACCGCAAGCAGCGTTTAAAAGTTGTCAAAAAAGGTTTTCGTATACGTCTCAACGCATGTAGCTTTGTCTAAACTTTGTTTACAACAAACCGAGCATTCCAAAACAAATGATTCAACACCAGTTTGTTATAAAACAAACTTTTGATTCGAAGACATAATTTTTTTGAGCGAACTGAATCTCAACTGTTACGCAGCTTTTAATTTATACAAAACCCTGATAGACGTTAAAAACAAGCGACACAAATCTCAAGACACGATACAATTCTGCGGATGTCTCCGCCTGTGTGCGCCGAGCGTCAAACATGCTGGCAGTGTATTAGTTCGTTGCCGCGCAGCTCCATCATTCGTCACGTACGATATTCGCACACCACCGGCATACCGCCTAGGTGGCAAATTGTAATCGTACTCATCGTCCGAACTAGACGACGAACACGTGGAACACGAATCCTCACTCTTTTCGATGCATTTTGCACCCTCTTCTTCCACTCCTTCCGCCACACTCACAATCTCGTGACCACTGTAACTATGACTACGATGAAATGTAGTTCGTTTGATATGCTGACGACCCGACGAGGAGCTGGTGCTGCTCCCTGAACTCGCTTCGGCTTTGCAGCTGGCGTGAGGCGGTGGACTCGAGTCGCGAGACGGGGGCGTGGTCTCGAACCGAACTGTCAAATTTTTTGTGGACCCACGATGACAAACTTCGCTCACGATCGAACCCGACAATTTGCTCTTCCGCGGCGAGGAGGTCGACGATGTCGACGGCGGCGTCTCAATGTCCACAAACGTCTCGACGCCCATTTCGTGGATGCTTATTTGCGACCCCGACGCGCGTCGGCATTCGAGAGGGTCCGTTAATAGAGAATCTAAATTCAAATCTGAAAAGTCCACGGGTTCTCGACTTCTACTCGCATTTCGGACCAAGATGGATGGATTCGAAGAGGAGGGAGAGGAAGGCTCGACAAATGTGGCGGCATCGGAGCGAGGGGCCTCTCGGGTCAAAGGGCTCCGCTTGCTGCATGCGATGGAGCAATAAATTTGGCCACGACGCGGAAGGAAAGGGCGTCCGAGTAGGGACAAGTTGCATACATTACAGGCAAAGCACGTTGGGGCAGCGTGCCAATGCTGACCATCATGGGTCATTTGTCCCTGGTCCACGCCGATTGGCTCCCCGCACCCGTCGCAGTACTCGGCGAACATGGCATCGTAGCAGTGAAGGCAGAAGGGCCGACCGTCCTTCATCGTGTATCTCTCGCCGCCGAGTTGTCTGTCGCATTCGAAACACGCGAAATGTCTCATGTGCCAAGCACGGCCTTCGGCTTCCGTACACTCGTCAGCAAAAATTATCTGTAAACATAATAAATAAATTAAAATTAAATGAATGTTTATACATTTTAATTTTTTTGTCAATCAAGAACCCCATTGCAATCATTGGTTGAATTGGCATTGCTCGCACAACCAGAATAATCATTTAAATTTAAATAATTTAAATAATTTTAAATTTTAAAGTCATCTTAGCCAAATTTTAATATTAAAACTGACTCGAGCAACTTTAATAAAGGATGCTCGTCGTTTCCTTCTTCTATGTGATAATAAACAACTGAATTTCAACATGTACGAAATTAAACTGATAAAATAAAGATGGAAATGAATTCATCATCCTCAGCGTTGAAAGGTTAGATGAAGTTGGGGGTTTTAATTAAATGATTCACACATGGGAAAACAAAACAAGTTTGGTTGAAAGAAAATAAAGTCACTTGTCACCTCGTCACACGCCGCGCATCGGGGTTTAAGTGCTTCTGCGTGATGTCGACCGCAGAACAGTTTGTTGTCCTTGTAGAAGTAGATGAGGTCGACGAGCAGCTCCGAGCAAACGCAGCAAGTAAAACACGCCGGATGCCAGCATACATTCCCAGCACGAGATGCAAAAACGCAGATGTCTCCTGACGAAGGCGATTCCGAACACTAAAAAAAAAAAATATATAAAATAAAATAAACAAACATTAAACCGACAGTTGGTGACAAAACACAGCGTACACTCGGAAAAGATGTACCAGACGGCACACCCTACTTTATCGAACGCCGACATTCGCAAAAAAAAAAAAAAAAAAAGAATCTGTCAAGTCAGCGCTCTACGGATCGGCCCCACAGCCAAATGGTACCAAATGACAGGCGCTCAGACCGGAAATGGGGTGCAGCCAAGTCGAATTCACAGCAGGATCGATTTACCAACGCAATTCACTCCCATATTCCGCATAAAAAAATATGCGCCCGTTTTTTTGGTGCGGATCATCCACCCCCTCAAATTCGCCACCAGCTTCAATTAGTGACAACGGCCTCGGGGATCAATCAACACTCCCCCTCGCCCATCCAGACACGTCTTTTAATTTCGACTCCTCATCCATCGACACCCCGAATGCCAAACCCAAATTGGTTTCAGTTCGTGTCATTTTTCATGCCAATGGATCAAGTTTGCTCCCCGGCTCCTTAAACAAAACTCGCATATCAAAATGAAGATATTAAGATGGATATCTGGTGATTTACGAAGGATCAAAAGGAAAAATGGATGGGATGGGGGGAAATCCAAATCCCTAATTACAAGTCAAGACGAGCTGCGACGCTAATCTCGAGCGTTCCCTTTTTAGGTGGAGCTGGAGAGCCCCCATCCAAATTGCTGCCCACGTATCACTCGTAAATGGAAGAAGTCGTTCGGATTTCTGATATGGCGGTGGCGATAAGACAACCCAACTCACATTTTGGCACTTGGCATTGGTGCTGGCGCCCACGGGCAGTTGCCTCACGGTGCCCCGCCCAAGGGCGTCTCTCTTCCTCTGAGCGCTGAACAAACGCAGTTCTTTCCGTTCTTCGTCGCTTAATCCATTGCAGTATCGGACTTCGCTGTCGTGCGGTGGAAGCTGATGCAGCAGTTGTCTGATGCGGTATTTTTCTCCTATGCTGTTTACATAAGGAACTTTATCTTCGGGCAATGCTGAGAAGTACAAGTGAACCTGCGAATAAATTTCGTAAAAAATATTATTTCCTGATTCCTGTTATATTTAAAAAAAGAAAAAAAATCAAAGCGTGATAATGAGTAAAACCCACGTGGTTCCCTCTAAGTCATCCAACAACCCCTTAAGCTCCCTTATTTACCAAAAGGCGAATTATTAATTGTATCTGCCAGTATTTCGACTCATCAATCATCCGAATGTCATCGAGAAGGGATTCGCAGTGTTTCACTTTAATTAGCACTTAGAAAGAGGAAAAAAAATAGTTCTCGATTTGTTGACAGATCAAATTAATCAACACAAGCTGAAAGTTTTTAGTAGCGAATTGAAACGGATCCATTCGTTCTAAGGAAAATAAAGAAATTAGGGAAAAGGAAGCGCCGTTTATTGAGAATGAATTGCAAACGAAACGCGTCATCACTAACGTCACGATGATGATAATGGGGATAATGCTAATGAGACCCCTGGGTCTTGTCTCGAGCGAGGAAGGAATTAACGAGCTAATTAGTCAAGTGCTGACTCGACCAATTCATACGCAGACTGCTCGTCAATCATTCTTATATGCATTTTCTCCAACCAACTGCTTCTTAAAATTCATTCTCTGCTTCTGTCTGGTTATAAATCCACCATATTGAATTTCCAAACCATTGAATACATTTAATTAAAGATTCATCCCCAATTTTTTTTTTTTTTTTATCAAAATGAAGAATGGACCCCCTCATTATCCAAGTGATCATTTGAAAGTTAGAAAAGGTAAAACTAAAAGATGCAGGCTTTAATCTGGGCCTAATGTAAGCTCTGTGAAGGAATTGAAACCGTTCCGAGATGTTTTCGCTTTCCAACTCATTACGGGGATTGAATTCAGTAGGGGAAAATGCAAAAAAGGGGCACGGGCAGACGCATCAAATCAAGTGAAGCAAATAAAAAAAAGGGTTGAAGTGTAAGGAAATTCGAGAGTTTAACTAAAAGTCTAGAAAATGTAAAAATGCGAAGTGGTTTTGTTATTTTAAACGTTCATGAAATATGAGATAGTGGCGCGCAGAGAAGCGAAACATGGCGCACAGGCGGTGCTTTGCTGGGTGTCATGCTGGGAAGACTGATGCGTGTGTTTGTGTTATTGGTTCAAAATCTGCGCTGTTCAATATCCAAACCTAATATCCACACACCCTACATGATTGATTGTCCGCAGATATAAAAAAAAATGAATCAAAAACAAAATTTTTTTACAATCAAAACAACATGAGCCAAGTTTTCTTGATAAATTTCACGCAAGTAAACAATAAAAACTATTATATTTTAAAATTCTATAGTTATTATTATTATTATTATTTTGTAAAATATTTTGACACCTAAGTTTCGGATTTGCGCCCTATTTTTGAAATTCCAATATGCATCAAAAACAATTTCGGCTCAAGTTTCAATGAAAAATTCATAGGACGCGCGCGCGCCCCACTGGGACAAAACTCATTACTATAAGCGAAAATACCGCACCAAGATTAATAAGAGACGACCGGAAACTGATAAAGCCTTCCCCAGCAATGGCGTCTTGCTGATCAGGCCAAGACAGAAACAACAACTCCTTTTGGATAAACGAAATGACTAGAAAGAAACAGCCATCTGGTTGAAATGGGCGACCGGAAGAGGGCCTCAAGGACCTCACCCTTATGACCAGCTGCACAAAATATGAAAAAGCGGGGACAGCCGAACGAAAAAGCACATAAAACGAACACATTATCATAGGAAGAACGGAGTAAACACAACATGACTCACAAATGTTTCCATTTTGCACAACAGATGGCACCAAATCAACAACCATTATGTCTTTTTGCTAACTTGAAACTTTCCTGGAGTGTTGCTGTCGATAATCTGGTTAGATAATAACCCATTCCCGAGTTCCGTCCCCCTTTTCTAAGTGTAGAGTGTGTTGCAGAAGAGTTGGGGGGCCGGCAACTTAATTTGCCTCCCCTTTTTCTAGCAGGGGGGAGATAAACATGGCTGATCAAGAGGGAGGTAGGGGAGAGAAATTAAGTTAGTATTGTGTGTGGACGTGGAGTGGAGTGGCGTGGCGTGGAGTGTGTGTGTGGTGACGAGCACGGAGTGATGTGAAAAAACAACATGGAGGGAGAATAATTTCGTCATCCATGTGTGCAAGTCTCCTGTGTGTGCACTTATCTTTGTCCTTTCTTGCTCTTCTTTTCTTCTGGTGCGTGATAAATGAATTTTTTTTCCCTGTATACTGTATACTGTGAAAGTGGAAGTTCCCTAAGGAGAAACGGAAGTCAATATGGAAGAGTTGACCGTGGAGTGTTTGCTGCGAAGACATTTTTATTGAAGAAACATCCATTTTGTTTTTTAGCCGATTGATAAATGAGGCACGCGCATACCACTTAGTGAGTGTCATCTTGTTTTTATTCCCCGAGTAGATTGCTTCGTGCGCACGGGCTTCGCTCAGGCCTTTAATTAGGTCTGCGTGTCAAAATCTGCCATTGACGAATGAAAGACTAATTGCAGCATTGTATGTAATCCCATCCTCGACCGAACTAAAGTTATATCTAAATTTATAACTAATTTTAACGAATCCCCAAGCACCTGATAATACAAAGTACACGTGACAATAATGTTCGGGGCCGGCTCAGACGTCGGTTTTTCGGGCCCCAGACCGAGACCCCGCGCTCAGAGGGGCTCCGTACTTTCAAATTTCTAAGAAAATTTGATTATACAATTATTTTTTAGGGCCCAAGTAATAACTTTTTCCTGCACTTTTTTTAGACCCCACCAATAACTTCCCGAGGCCCCGCAAAACCTCCAGCCGACCCTGTGTATGTTTATTGTTTGGCTTTTACTCCTAAGCTCGAACGAATACCAAATAAAGCCAGCTAATAAAGGTCGAACGGCCAATGCTGACAATGCGCTTTAGGGTTTACCTACATTATACAGTTGTCCATACAAGAAAATACAAAAACGTACGGTAATAAATAAATAAAGCACACAAAGCTTGTCTTCTGTGCAAGTTTGCGTGTGCTAGTTTCTAGTTTCAACTGATTGAGCATGCATTGACCTTTTAGTGCTTTTTTCGCACATGCCGTTTTACATGCCACAAAATTTCCGGAAATTTACCTTCGATAGAGAGTCTACTCGTTTCAGGTGGAATATCCCCACCAGCAACACAATTTCCTTATTTTAGCATTACATTACTCGCAAGATATTTTAAATTTAGAAATTTCGTATTTGATGATTGCTTAGGTTCTGAGAAATCATCAAAAGTGATTTATTTTTTTCTTGGTAAATAAAAAATTAATAAAAACATTTAAGCTGATGAAAGAAATTTAATCCAGCAAACACTTGCGATGCATTAAGGCACAACATTTATGTAAATATCTAGTAAAATGTAGCTTCAATTTGATTTAATTTTCACTCATGTATAAAAGTTGACTATTAAATTCACTCGAAAGACGAAATTCTCTAAAATTGTTACGATAAATTGAATCTTCTTGCCGTACGTGGCAACACGCACTGCCGTGACTGGTATTGACAAGAAGTCAAAACACCAATATAAAATTTTTTTTAACCTAATAATATTCATAAGTTAACGTAAGTAATCAATTTCGACACACTTGTTTACCGTAACTGAATCAAAATTAATAAATGGTATTAGAAAGCCGAAAGCAAGCGCAACATGCCTTACAGTTATTGACATTAAGCAAAATCCCATCAAAATTTTCCTCTGAGTCAACTGCATTGCGTTTATCCTTCAATTGCATTATGGGAGGCGTCTGGATGCTGGGCCCCATCTTCCGTCGCCCAGGCAACGCGACAGACTTCACCAACTCACTTTGTTTGTGTTGACAGTCCGAAACGACAACCGAATTCTGATTAACTTTTCTTTAACGTGTTTACATTTCTCCCAATTTATAAAACTCGAAAGAAAACGAAGAAAAAAATATCTTCTTTTGTCATCGTTTCAACCACACGAGATTTGAATGAGACTTGAGCGAGAGATGGATCGATAGTCTGAAATGGGAATCCACTGGGCCGGGAATTAGATTTAGCCCGCCCGCACGGCCGCAGAATGTAGAACAGCGACTACACAGCGACTTTAGCTAGCGAGCTTAACCCTTTCAACACCAAACTCAAACTTTGTGCGCCGCATAGCAACTCGCCACAATAGACAACGTGAGACAAGAAAATTAGTCCTATGGTTCCAATCGAGCGATTTCTGGACGTGGGCGAGTAATAATTCTATTTCCGGTGTCATGGCCATCTTGATTTGGGGTCAGGGAGACAAGAGGGCGGTTGATGAATTGCGTTTGGGCCTTGGTGGAAGCTCAATTGAGAACTCACACACCCGTCACTGGGGATTTGTTCTGTCTTTAGTGAGAAGGGACACCGTGTCTTGTCACGCAATACTTTATCCACAGACATTATCAATCGTGCCTCGCTTTGACACAATCCATTTCGGTTTCTGTCATTTAATCGCATTAAATGGGACGTATGGTATTCAACATATTTTCGGCTCTATTTTCCACATTTCTTTCCTATCGTGTGCCTAACCGGGAAAAGTTTCTCTAGAATTTTGTCTTTGGATTAAAAAAATTCTACAAACTCTTCCAAAAAAATCTTCCAAGAATTTGCGCAAAAGCTGTACAGGATTTTTTAATGGAAACACAGCAAAAACGCATTTCAACGCATGTGTAGTTTTAAATTAGTACCAAGTTCCATCAGCTACACAGTTTTTATGTTTTTCGGTTCTTTTTTGGTGGAAAACTTGAATTTTGTCTACTTTTGAATTGCAAATCTTGGTAAAAATTAAAATCTAATTATCTACAGTTTAAATCTGGTGAATCTTGCTGTTTACCTCCCAAAACAAGAGTAAATTAGTTTAATTTCTAAGAACAATGCGTAGCTGTGGAAGAAAATGTCATGTCGCAAAGAACCAGGTGAACGCTAAGCTATAATTAACACATATTTAAGCCTTTGGCCAAGAGCATTTACCAAGGTTAAGAACAAATTCAAAGAAAAGGCAAACCACATTAAACACTTTTTTTATATTCTCTTTACACAACCAAGTTCGTCTTAGCAATTAAATTTAAATATTTCCTAAAAGAATAAATAAAAAATGCAAAAACACCTAAATAAACATAAATAAGGAGAAAAAAAATGGAACATCTGGTTGAAATAATGCAAATTAGTGTGCAATTTTTCCTCCTTTGATGTTAGAAAAAGAGGTTCCATGAATCTTTCAGCACCAGTTCAACTCCCCAGGAGTCTAATACCGAGGAAATGAAGTCTTCACCCACACAAAATTGACGCCATGATAGATTCTTCATATACAGCTAAACAACCACCCTAGTACCAATTGATTACAAACTAACAGTTTTGTTCAATTAACCAAGAAAAAGTAGGAAAAAAAATGGCCGTCGAGCTTTGAACCCGGTTTACACAAACACACAAAAAAATAAATTAGAAAATTAAAAAATAATTTAATTTACCATTTTATTTTCCCATATTTTTTTGTATCTTTTAATGATACAGCAGGATTTTCTTAATGCAAAATGGTTGCACGTCATTTTTCTGACGATATAAAGAAACGTCTTTCTTTCCCCCTTGACATTTTTCAAATTCCACGACAATTTGTCCAAATTTACAAGAATCAATTTCGAAACAAGTAAAAAAAAAAAAAATAAAAAAATAAAAAATGGAGTAGAGGAACTCATGTTTGGGTCATCTTATCCCTGAGGGGGGGAAGTGCAATTAAGGGTAGTGTGGGGCAGGTGTGTTAGACCATGGAATGCAGACACACCTTTGCCCCGTGGCTCAACCCTCTTAGGTTGGATAAAAAGGAAATTAAATAAAATCCAATATGGCCGACCTGTTCCGATTTGAGTCCTGGCGGCACCCATGTGTACTCCTCCAAAGCACATCCACTGTCGTCGTCCGATTGGGAATGGCGTTGTCCGACTTCGCTGTTTCCCACGGGATTCGTCATTTTGGTCAATATTCTTTCAGTATCCATCGAAGATTGGATTCCAGTCATAATCCCATGATCCTCGCGTGAACATTTACAATTGCGGCAGATTTTCCTGCGGAAAAAATAAATACAAAAAAAATTTATCAAACAAAAATTAAAAATTGATAAATGGCACCGAATTACAACCATAAATAAAACCGTAATTTAACACGATTTTTTTTAACCTATTTTTTATTTTTGTTTATTAATTTTTTGTAAGGTTAAAAATCCAATATGGCCGATAAGGGTCAGTGATTTAATGCTAATGACGTCAGTTTTCCGGTTATTTCAGGTGTGTCATTTCGAATATAACAAGTTGGGAATTTTCTCACCATCTCACATTCAATTTATTTATCTCTTCCCCCAACATCCCCTCCTGGAAAAACAAAAAACAAAAATGGCGCTCCCAACCGAACGCTAAATCCCAAAATTTATGAGAAAATTAACAGCACGTGGTCTGCTTATTCGCATGACACGAAACCACCGCTAACGAGAAAAAAATCTAACATAAATATTCCTAATTCTCGCGCATTGTTCGCCTCATTTAAAACGCTACTGACCGATTTGTGATCAATTTTTTCCCGCCGGATCCAGATCAAGATCACTCGGTCAATCGAATCGATAAGATGAAACAATACTCACATATCTAGATCTACGTTATGCGTAATTTTTTCCATTGTAAAAGTCGTTTGGCACGCAATCGTTTGTTTCCTGGCATAAGTCTGCCTGTACACTTTGTATTGGTCTCCATAAACCCAACAAACTTTCCACCACTGTTTCTGTTTGCACATAAATGTCTTGGTGTTGCCCGCCACATGTTGTTGATGCTGTTGCAAATTCCTCCTCAACATCTTCTTCACTCTGATCACATCCGATTTGACCCTGTGGTCAACAGCAATTCACAACAACTTTTTCAACGTGCACGTTTGTCCTCAAAAAGTGGACTCAAACATTGTGAAGAGTTCACTGCTTGTCTCAAGGGGGGGTTCAAGGTGCAATTGGAGCTAAAATAATGACATGTTGTATTTATTTTCAAGCCTTCGGGGGCTACAGAGTAGAAAACCAAAGCAAGGCAACTTAGGCCCCGCCTAAACTAACTTGTAGGTATAACATTGAGCTTGTGTTTCCAAGGTAAAATCAATCATTATGGAAGTTTTGCAAATAAAAATCACTTTGTTTTGATTTGATTTTGTCTTTTTATCCCAAAAATTCGCTTCGTTCGTCATATAAATTTTAAGTTTTAAAAAATTTTAAAAATATCGTTTCCTGTTGTGGATTTTAAGAACAAAAAAATTATAGGTTTTGGATCCTTTTTTTCGATTTCATTGTTAGACGAGAAAAATAATTAGATGTAAATTTTGGCGTTTTTAGTCGCCACAAAAGCTTTTAAGCTGCACTTTTAGTCTGCAATTCAGTGTAAACAAATGGTAATATTAACACTAAAATCCCGGAGTAAAAACAAATACAAAATAGGCTCATTTGACGTTTTGCTTTATTTAATAAAAAATATTCATGACCTGAATAGTAGAATATGGGCAATTTGCTAAATTGGTCAATTCTAAGTCACCATTCATTAAAAAAGAAATAATCTATTTCAAATGAAGTTGTAGTGTGAATACAAATGTTGACAAGTTTGGCAGTTGAATACATTTTGATTAAAATTAAAGAGATAAGCCGCTGACCCCTTCGTTGAGTTGAGACATTGGATTTGCATCCAATTGGTTTCCATGACGACAAACGCGGCGCAAAGTACATGGGCCCCTCTAAACTCAAGGTCAATTATTCCATAGCCCGCGGTGGATGGCCCATCACTACAGCGCCATAAAGACAACGCTCCCTTCGCCCAACCGACTCCTCACTAAACTGATTTTTATCTTCAAACACTCGTTCGAATTGGCAGACATGTTGACACGTTGATCAAATCAACCTCTAATAGTATTTCGGTAATTCAGCCCCAAAAGAAATAAAAATATTCAATAACAACGTGCCAAGAACAATTAGGACATTCAAATTTAGCCTAAATTTTAAGATTAACTTTTTTTAAATTTATTTTCTAAACTCTTTAATTGGGTCTAAAATTTATTTCCGAGGAAAAAATGTTAAATTTTTTAATTTTTTAAATTTTTGATTCTTTTTTCTTTCAAATTAATTAAACCTGGAATGATTTATTTGAGAGAATCTTAAAAAAATCGTTCCAAAATAAAAACTAAATAAATAAAATGTGACTATTTTAATTTAATTTTTTTTAAATTTTATTTTTAAATCGGTCTAAATATTCTGCATATAAAAAAAAAATATAAAAAAAACAATCACAAAAATTACATGCCTGAAGACAATAAACACATTTAATCGCATTTTATGCGATTCATGAATTTACTTTGAAGTATACATAATAAACTTATTTGAATATTTATGATCGCAAATTCTTGCGCCTCTTTACTATTCATAAGTAGCGCCTTAGGCGTGGGATCCTCCACATATCAAACAAAATTCATTGCTCTCATATTTTTTATATATGTATTTTTTATTCTTTTATTCATTTTCTTTTATTTTTTATCTTAGAATTTTCTCGCTTGTTGGAATTACTCTGTCAGTCTAAATTAACAGCTCAAATCCTGAAACTTTTACAACTTTCTCCATATGGTGGGTCTACGAGTTCGCTCTGTGGGTAATACACGCCTGTTATAAATTATACGCGACTAACCCAGAGTGTAAATAACCCCAAATACAAGACATGATTTATAAGGTGTCTACAACACCACTTATTTCGATTACTTGATTCAGGGAAATCGAATAAGGATCGATTTCTACCTAAATATCGACCAATTTCATTTGCCATATAAAACGAACCTTCAAAGTTCAAAATTGAACACCCAAAACTGTAAAAAGTATAATAAAAAAAAAACCAAGTAAATATTTCCATGCCCATCATTTATTCTATAGGAAAAAAATAATAAAAATAAAAAAAACCCATTCAATCAAAACCCACGTACGTATCGGTCACGTTTTTCTCTCCTGCACTTTTGCTGACACCGAGTTGCACTTAACAGGCAGGGCTATGGTCAGCTATATGTCATACAAACACAAAAGGCATATTCTCTTTCCCCAGCCAAAAACTCACCACTTGCCACATTTATACTTTCTTAACAGTGTCACATAAAACCATGTCATTCCCTCTTTATGACCCCAACTTCTGTTGTGGCCGAAAGAAATAAATTATGGAAAACAAGAAATCCCAGTTGGTCGACCATGTAGGAAAAAAAAAAAAAAAAAAACCTTTTGGATTAAAAAAATCTAATTTGCTTGCAATTATTCATAAAGCACGATTCATTTGATTTAGATTAGCAACGCATCCTGTACTTTCTTTGTAGCGTGTCATTTCTCATGTTACAGTGGCACATAACCCTATCCTGCTTTGATAGTAAAGGGAAAGGTGCGCAATAAAACATTTCCGCAGGTCTCATCGTACGTCTTAGTCGTGAGAATCCCTGTTGGCGATCGTCCTCCATCGAGTGTGAATGGAACTAAATTTATACCAAATAATGCCTCGCAATAGGGGGTTTCAAAAATAAACGATTATTCATGTCATGCGGATCCGATTGGTTAAAAAAAATTGAATAATTGCCAGGATGGCACTTGGGAAGAATCAAATAATCGCCGTTGCAATTTACCTCGACACAAAAGCGACAAAGAAAAAAATTCGCGTTGTCGGATGATGTAATATATATATACTATATTGTAATAATGGCTGTTTAAAAATGTCAGGTTTAATGGACCCAATTAGTCCAGAGTCCGCTAGGTAATAAATTAGAGTTGAAATGGTGAATTACATTCGCTGGAAACAGATGGCTACTTGTTATTCATTTCAATGACAACGCAATAACGTGAACGAAATGGCTCAAGTTCGGAGCCATGGACTTCCTCGGTGTCGTGTAATCTATTTGGCGCATTTCTCTTGTTCACAACTGGCACATTCCAAATCCTTTATTTCTACTTTTAATTAACTCTACACACTTGATCGACGTTCCTGCCACTTTTCTCACCAGGAAAGGTTTCACCGCCAACTTGCCCATGGGGAAAGTAAAATAAAAGTTCTGCAAAATTCGTGATAATCAATAGATGACAAGATCCTTCCTACTTTCTATTCGACTTACTAATGCTTCACTAAAACCGCTTGAAGTTTGCATAGATGACAACAACTGCAGTTGTTGACTGACTGGGGAAGTAAAGAAGCCACAGATTAGAAGCTTGGCGTCATATGGATGAGAGAGAAAAAAACGCGATTGGCTCGAGTGAATCTCCAAAAAATCCAAAAAAAAGTTCAATTTACAAGGCAATTTCAATTTTCGACTTGGAATGTTGCGCTGAAATTGAAATAGAAGTGATAACCGTGTGAAATTTTAACATATTCAAATTGACAGCTGAAAGATGCAGATACTCTTCATTTCGCTTCCTCTTTCCCCAAACTTAAAAATAACAATTAAATAACTAAATTATTTCAAAGTATTGCAATATTCAAAATAGCTTTCCTTATTTAATTTAACGCCTCAAACCGCAAATCAAATTAACATCATTTCCCTTTATTCCAGATATATAATTCAAAATGTTATAAAACTTTAAAATCCAACTGAAAACAATTTTTTTCCCCATTTTTTTCCTTCGTTCTTATTTCAATTTCTCATTTCTCTCCCTAGTCTCATTCCACCATATTGAAAAACATTTGCACCATGTTTCTAATCAAATTACAATTCACCAACCCCACTCTATGTATCTGCAAAACTTGGTTCCATTGCGCCATACACAAAAATAAAAAAGCAGGCAGCCAAATTGGATTATTGAACAAAAGAAAACGCAGAGGCAAAACAAACCATTATTTTTGCACAAGACATTTTCCACAAAAAAAAATATAAGAAAAATTCGAGGGAAAATGGAGAATAAATGGATAGGTCCAAGTGACAGGTGTCGACTCGGAATTTGATTAAGCTCCCTTCACTATTAAATTCAGATCCAATCAAATTCATGCATAATTCAAACGATTTAGCTCAAAACACCGCCCCATTTTAATATATCTCCCCGAAACAAATTATAATCCACTTAAGACTTATCCGTTGGTTGTAATTTCACTTAATTTTACTAAACTTGAGCCGCATTCCAAATCTAACTCCAAACACCTGCCACCAGATGGCACAGGTTTCCAAATTTATTGCCTCGCTTCCGGTAATTAGGTAAGCTCATAGTTCGAGTCATTTAACTTTGAGATAGGGTTAAGTGTGTAAAGATAAAAAAAACCTAGGAGGAAAATATTTCATCATCAAGATGAGAAGCCATTTTGAGATATTATTTCTGCACGGATTGAGCGCAAAATTAAAATTGACACCTACAAATTACCAATTCATTTTATTGCGATCCCCGGCTCGAGTTTCTTTTTTCTTTTTCTAATCTCCAATCTAAATTTAATTGCCCTATTAAAGTTAAGGTTTAATTTTTTATTAAAGCACTCCATTCTTTAATGCAGAAAACTCAATTCACTAACCAACTCAGTCATTTTCTAAAAATAAAAAAATGTCAGTTTTAAAGTGAAATTAAAAGCTAATTAATTTATCATTTGAAAAATTCAACGAAATAAAATTCAAAAATAATTATATACTAGTAAAAGTTATCTAATTTTTACATCTAATTAAAACGACGAACTGAATTCTCGTGTGGAATTAAGATGCAGCAAAAAAAAAAAAAAATTATTTTGCATCTTAATTAAGTCGCATTTTTTGTATATAAAAAGGAACAGTACCGGTACATAACTTTGAATTTTAGCCACCGTGGCGCTGATAATTCCATCAAATTCTGTTTCCATAACATAATATTTGTACACTTTTCTACAATTTATCCCATAAAAATAGTAAAACTGCAGTAAAACTCTATAGATTAGCAGAAGAAGGAAAAAAAACCAAGAAACATCTGATACACGAGTACCTCATCCGCCAGCCAAAACACACTTAAGATCCAAAAGATATCAGTTAAGCTTAGAGATTGAACACATCCCAAGAGCTTTGCTGCAGCACCACCAACAAATAAAATAAAATAAAATAAAATTACACTTGCAAAACTGCTAAAATCAATTTTCCTCCATCATAGTATAAAGTTATACACAAATTGAATGATGTCAACTTTAATTATCCAAAAATTGCACGCTGGTTTATTTATGGGCGAGTTTCTGATGGAGTTCTACAGTTTACATAACTCCCATACAGCACGCAGCTGGAAACTGGAAGAAATAAAATAATCTCAACTCCCAAGACGATTGTACATGTTCCACGAAGCAAAGAAAAATTAAGAATAATTTATAAAGTTAGTGGCTGAATAAGCTTATTTTTTCTTTTGCTGTTACTTTTCGTTTTAAAACCTCGCAGCAAACTTGGTGTCAAAAACAGGAAGAAAAGTTGGAAAGAAATACACGAGGGAGCCGTGAATGTCGACTATCGTTTAGCATCTACTCGAGCGTTGGGGCGAAGGTGAGAAGGGAGGCGACGTCGAGTCCTTTAGGGGATAATGAATGCGCGCGCAATGGGCTATTTGGTACCAAATTGAATTCCAGTCGGTCCGCCATTTTTCACGGGGGACCATTCAAGGTTGGTGTCAAAAGTGTCTCGCTCCACTCCACTTCCGCCACTCATCCGGAAATAAAGAGCCATTCATAAAAACGAAATCACACGTAAAACGAGGGTGTAAACTACACACTTGGCAACTAACTTTGAATTTTTTTATCTATATTTCAAGTCGACGACCCATAAAAAAAAGCCCAAAAAAGACGTTTATGTAGCTTTAATTTAACTTCCGGTCTTTTCTTTCTCCGGCCAAAAGCCAAATTAAAAATCCTCGATCAAAATAAATCTGTTTAATTTCAAGTCCATCTGTCCTCTTCCTCTTTTATGTGTTGTCCACTTGTTTTTACGACGTCGCAGCGTCCACCAGGGAGTCGCAGCTGCGTTCCCTCAGCATTTTACGACCACCATCTCCAGATACAAATGGCAATTATCGCAAATTACAATGCCCCTGTCTTGTCACGTGACAAAAAGACGCACACCCACTTTTCTGTCACGATTTACAGTCTCACGACGCATAAATCTTGCGCACAAATATCCATCCAATCCGCCGATTTTATTTATTCAAGTTTAAACTCTGCCAGTTCTTTTTAATGGCAATTATAAATCAAGCATATTGCAGGTGATATTAGCAAATGAAGCGTGAAATATGGCGTGCGGCAGGCCAGCCAGCCTCGCTGCTCCCTTTCCTTTCCCATGATGCAAATGTGATGATGGATGCTGCAGATTACCAAATCCAACACTAGGGAAATGGCGTTTCACCCAACGTTTCATCACGTGGTTGGTTTGCGAAGCATGAACTATTGTTGAGACTTAAATCATCACTCACAAATGGCTGGCTAATCTATCAACTTAACTTTGCTTTTAAGACCTCGAAAGCACCCAACATTCAAAAACTCACTTTTTTTTGGAGAGAAACGAGTGAACCATATCGAAGAAAATAAAAAATATATAAAAAGTAATATTTTTAATCAATGAGCATTCATGTCCAAATTAATCAAAAGCTTATTTATTCTTTTTAATATAAAAAGCGGCTTCAAAACTCAATGGTCCTTAAAAAAAGAACGAAACAAAAAAAAAAACAAAAAAAAACACAGCTTCATCCATCAAACGTCCTCCCTGTGGCTTTTCATGAAACCTAAAAAGAATATCCAGAAGGGTAAACCAACGTGGATTGTGGCGTGTTCAGCATAAAAAATAACCTCTTCATCCCTCCTATCCCACCCTGGCTATAAATATATCCAATAGTTTTTCAGACCCTCGAAAAAAAAATTGATTTCTAATTTACAATCAGTTGTTTCTGCACAGACAATAAATTTAATGGAACAAAAAAAAAAAAAGCAATTTTAAGTTTCTTACAATTTTGTGTCAAGATACGTCGAAATACTTGTTTTAAGTTAATTAGAGAGCTAATTTCACGAGCAAATTGAAAAGAAAAAAAAAATTAATTAAGAGCCACCTGATTTCCCAATTACCCACCAGATGGAGTTGATGGCAAAAATCACCAAGAAAGCAGGTTGTATCGACACGTAACAGAAGGGACATTGTATCTTACTTCAGTCGTCAACCCTTTATGCCCGAGTGTTGCAATGGTGCGGTTATTGAAACCACTGTTTGTCACGGCTGATTAAAATACAAGTCACGTGATTAATCGACTATAATTTCGCGAGACTGTCGCAACGCAACCCACCCTTAATTATCCCGAGATGAGTGTGGACAAATTCTGACCACGTTCCAAATGGCCACTCTTTTATCGCAATTGGTTATCCGCCATGCACAGCACACAGCGCACCAGTTGTCGTAACGACCGCATGTCATTACAACACTATTATATCAGTATTCTAAAAAAAAATTTTATTGAAACTGCAAACCACCGACTACCGTTAAGTTGCCATGACTACATAAACCCATTCTTTTTCAAAGCAGTCCGAATTAAACCCAATTATTATGACAATAATCCGACGGGCCATTTTTGGTAAGTTGCAATTAGGAGCACAATCGAAATTGGAGTATCGGACACTTAATTAACATCATTAACGGACAACACGAAGCAGTAAATTGGCGCTTACTTGCCAAACGTGACATTTTATGAAAGCAATAAAACCAACAACAATATAGCGCAATGCGCACAAAAAATGATTGAAATCGCGCAATGTGTCTAATCTGTGCACCGCACTTGTCTCGAGTGACTTATAAACGTCACAAAGTTCGTATCAGGTGACTCTTTTTACGGGGGATTCGGAGAGGGCAGTAAAAACGACTTAATCCCAAAGGTTTGTAGTTTGTACAACAACCGTAACTTAAAACAATTTATCTAATTAAACGTATTATGCGGGACTTCTTAGCTACAATTGCACCGTTAAATAATGTAAATATTACTACGGTCGAGTTTGAGTTTCGCGTTGCAAAAAAGTGAAATTTTTCTCCCCCTCTTGTACGGCAATATGGAGGACGAGGAAGAGGATAATGTTCATTGCCTGGAGCAGCACGCGGCAATTTTTTTTAATGGCCGCCATTTGACTAAACAGATCTGCCAGTTCACCTCAATTACAACTTGTGTTTTATTCAATTTCCCCGTATTTGGTTTCTCCACCCCCGTGTGTAGAGAGATTTCAAATAGAGTCTGCGAAACCTTAAATGTGGACATTTGTTTATCTTTTGCCCCTAACTACGACTTTGCTGCGCTGCACCGACAAAATAAATTCAATTTCGAGGATTTGCGCATCGAGGATGTACACATTTCATGCAAATCCGCCATTTTCAACGCGATATCTGTGTTTTCTGTCTTCCCCCCTAACAATTTATATATATATACTCGGGAACCAAGCTGTCAGAACGACCACCATCCTTAAATATTTACAGCAAATATTAGTTGAGCCATGAAATGTGATGTTTGACTACCCATATTTTTCTCACCCTCGCATATTAATTTTGTGCGCTGCGCTACTATACACCTTATAACCTGCATTCGCATTCCTCAAACTCTTCTTTATTTCGGCTATATATTTTTTTTCTTTCTTGCTTCACAGATTTCTAATAAAATCCCCTCTTTTCTCTTTTCAGATTACTCTCAGATAATCACACATTTTTTTTCCACATCCCTTCATTTCCTGCTTGCTAAAAATTTTCAATTTGCTACGAACAAAAGAACGTGGCATCCCCACAACCCTGAAAATCCAAATTCAGAAAAAGAAAAAAAAAAGTAAGAGTCGATTAAAAACAAAATTCAAAATGTCTCCTCTACAAAACGCATCATCATCATCCATACTTTCCTCATGCATGCCAATTAGGTCTAATTACTTAAGCAGATTTCAAGTTACCAAACTCGTGCGCGCCCTACGGCCAATGAACTCGCAGACCCCTATCAAGCCCCTAAATATAAAAGGAATTACATTTAAAAAAAAAAAAAAAAAAAAAAAAAAAAAAAAAACATGTAAATAAAAAATATTCCAATTGCAGAAGTCAAAGCCTGACAAATTGCAGTTGTAGTGACCAAAAAAAAATCTTTTGAACAAGCAGAAATTTGTCACTAGAGTGCAAACTCGGTTCATCAATTGAAAGTCTTTCTCCAGACGTGAAAATATTTTTATTGTCAAGTTGAGTTGCATTTAGCCCTCTAGTTAGCTTCACATATTAAATGGCACGTGTCATCTTGTACGGTGAGGTTAAGTAGTGAGAGGGGTCGTGAGCTGTTGAGAAAGTCGACGTCCCGTTCCCAGAGGGTCCACCGTGTATTCACAGCCATTTATTTCTTCTGGCAGCTGGCGATAAGCCCAAGTGCAGCTGATAACCAACGGCGCCATTGGTTTGGATCGAATGCCACGCCACCGCGCAGACAGAATGCTAACTACAAACTCACTTTCCAAACTCAATCACGTTTTGACTTATACAGTTCAACTTCACTTTTATGATTGAAGTCATTTCTTCCCCAGATTACGCCATAACTACAAAGACCTTTTCAACTTTTTCTTCTTCCCTATATTTACAAATGGCCAACACATGCTGCAATCGTAAATTTTTTCTTCTTCTATTTTACCCTCCTGTTTCTTCAATATATTTAGTAACATAACGAACCTGGTCTCAAATTTGGCAAAACAAAAACCCATAAAGTAAAAATTTTGAAATAACAGCTTAAACTTTCTTAGAAAAAAACTCGCAAAAAACTCGCAAAAAAACTAGACAAGTTGTCTAACATCGCAAATTTATTGGTCTATTTGGAACCTCCTTCACTTTCCTTAAAATCCTTTTTTAATTGAGACGCTTCTACAGGGGGTTAAGCTCCTCTTCCCCTCTATTTCCCTTCTATCTTATTTCTATTTTTAACTCCGCTCTCCACTTTCGAAGAACTTCCCCAACAAAAAATGAGGGCTAGGAGAAAAAAAAATGTCTTAAAAGTGATTGTCGTTTGTCAAGTGAGTGCAAGGAAGATTAGTTTGGAACAGCAATTAATTTATATTTTTTTTTAATATTTTTTTTTTTAGATATATATATATATATATATATATATAAATATACAGGATATAAAAGTTAAGTGGTTCTAAGTGTCGTGCTTTGGTGTCCATTTCAAGGCTGTTGAAAGTTTCGAATATTTCAACTCGAGTGTTGGAGCTTTAAGACGAACGTCTTCAAATGCAAGACATTTGCGAAGACATTGATCTTTGGCTTTGCCCCCTGGGTGCAGAGTTTCCTCGGTTGTCATGGTTACAAATGCCAATCCACTGTTTCTTGTTGGGTCCTCGAGACACACGTCTCAAGAGGAACCATGTGATTGCGTCAAGGCAAATTAGCGAGCTATCAGTTGCCACGCCCTTCTCGCTTCCTCGGTTCCACGAATTCCTTCACACTGAATTGAATGTATATATACGCACCAACTTTTTTTTCCCTCGCGTAATCCCGATTTATGAATATGTGCAATATGGCGGATGAGTATAAATTTCATGTTAGATAAATTTTGACTCGCGCCAATAAATTGCTAAAATCCTTTTGCAACTTGCAAGGTCAGGTGAATGTAATGTGCCAGCAGAAATTGTGACAAACGACAACGCTCAAATACTGACGTTCTTCAAGAATTAAAATAAAAACAAATTCGTAAAAATAAAATTTTCTTTTCCACTTAAAAGAGCTGTCAAATCAAAACTTTAATCCATATACGTCCAAAGAAATTTTTATGTAAATATTTCAAAGAAGAAAAAAAAAAAGGTAAAATCAAATCAATCAAAATCAATTTCCCCTCCCCCAGCAACCGTCTAAAACTAAATCCCGCCACCCACTTTCCCCTTTAATGATTTTCTTTCTTTTTTCCCTGCCACTAGTAGTACAGTAACTTAACTTTATGAAATCCGGCGCGCACAGTTGACTGATTTGCCTTCCAATACTCAGCGCCAGACGGCATATCAATAAAAATTCAATCATTCCACTACTCATTCAATGGCAACATAAAACTAAATGACTCAAGACCTAACTGACCTAGCGTCATTCCAGCTCGATATTACTCCTCAGCGCACTATCATGACTAATGACGTCCATTAGCAAAGGCACACATACACACTAAGGGATTTGTCTTCTTTCTGTGCCCACACCAATTAGCAGTGAAATATCTAATGAATGTAAAGCGCGCCAACGAAATGATTTTAAATTGGCTAAATTTAATGCGCGCAAAACCTTGAAAAATTAAAGAGGATTAACCCGCACGTCTCCCACGCGTTTCCATTAATTGCAGCGCCCTCATTATAACAAAAAGCAATCAATAACTAAAACAAACTTCCCATTTCTCCATCAGATTATTTTCTGTATTTATAGCCCCACCGAACAAAAACAAAGCTATTTGCGCCTATGGAAAATTGAAATATTTACGCAGTGATAACAGAAAGGAAGAATAATAATGCCTAAACACATTCTTCCAACTTGATCCTAACTTGTTCCCTTTCCTTTCGCTTTTAGTAATCCAGGCTGGGATTATGGAGGTGGGGAAACGTAGAAATCTGCTCCCATAAATTTTCACAGGAAGATGTTATGACAAGAAAGGAAGGGGAGACGGGAAAGTGCTGAAAAAGACGACGGGGTGGGGAGAAATGTAGGGAAAGGAAATCCCTTTTCCCGTCTTAGGTTTTGTGCAAACACCGGTGGCCATTTTCCTGGATCCATTTTATTTTATATTTATTCTTATATATATATATAGTATTATATATATTATTTTTATAATGTGCGAAGATGTAAAATAGAATTGATCCACCGGCAAGGATTTACTTCTAGCCGGTTGTCATGACGACCAAAACGTGAGACCATCCCTAGAAATTAAATTTAATTTCTGGAATAAGTTCCGTTGGGAATTTAGTGTAATTGCAAAATCTCCAAATTGAAAACTCCAATAAACAGCGCACGATCGTTTTGCCGTAATCCTTTTATTTTGTCGCTTAAAGAAAAATAATAATAATTAAAAAAAAAAAAAATTCCAAGCAACACCATTTCCTTATCGCATTACTCCACAGCCATAATTACCAAAACTTAAGTGAAATTATTAAAAGATGTCACCTTTGACCACAATTTCCTCTTATCTCAACTCCGCACATATTGAAAAACACACGATAGGGTTAAAACTGACTATACACAACACTTCGCGATCCAAGTTGGCACATATTGCGACTAAATCATTTCTTCGCTTCATTTCCCTTTCATCTTTTCTAAGACTTTGATCGCGCGAGACCTCAGAAGAAATTCGAGCAAAGAAGTTCGCTGCTGCTAGGGTCTTAATCAAATGAACGCCGACAAAACAAATTTTCTTATCGATCCAAAAATGTGGTCACAACCAACTCAATTACCCATCATGCACCTGCATCAACATCAAACCCCTTAACAAGCCGCAGTACTCGGTAGTTGTGGATTTTGGATTCGGACTTGGGGGTAAAATGAGGGGAAGTGAGAGGATGCGTGGAGTTTATCGCAATTCTCTTGTCGTACGCTCCACCAATGTCCAATCAGAGTCAATGCGATTGATTTTTCCACGTGACCTTCCCAATCCCACCATTTTGTTATCAGTTGGATGTCAGTTAGGCTTAAGACTCACTTCACTGATCATCAATGCCACCACATCGTGATGAAGGATGATGAGAACTTGCATGCTTCATTTGTCTCGATGGGGTACAGCCAAAAGGAGATGAGGCTGCACTTGCAGTCATGTGACAGGAAAAATACAAGAAAAATTCGTACGAATTTCAGAGACTGGGGTGCGGTGCGATGGGGGAACAAGCAGTCGTTGGTTATACGCTTTCAAGTACTTCCGATTGCGAGAAATTGTTCTCGTGTTATTAAGTTATTAAGGCGGTCTTTATTTAACTAATCCGATCAAAGTCATTAAGAGTCCCGCCAATTCGCAAAGAGATCCGAACAACTCTAGATGAAATCGAAAAACATCTATTTTTGTTGCGATTAACGTTTCCTGTGTTTTCCTCCAGAAATCACCAGGAAATCGTAATATTTTTAGGTTATTTCTAGAATTTGAGTTGTCGTGTTGACATTTATCAATTTTATTTTTATTAACTTTAAGTCTATCCAAGTACAAACCCATAAAAATGAAATGGGGGATATAAAATTCAGTATATATAAAGAAAACGCTTTCAATTCTTTCATCTAATCCTATAAACTGTGTCTTTTTCTTTGATTTTATAAATTTCCTTTCGTGCGCATCGCTCTGCGTTTAGACATCAACCCAATCCAATCCCACCCCACAAATCTTGACCTTATGGAATTAATTCATCTATTTCCACACCCTCCATCACCACCTCGCTCCACCCCATCAGCAAACTCCATATTTCTTTTCCGCCATTTTGAGCACGTTCAAATCACGTCGTCGTCCCTCTTCCGCGAGACCGAAGGCGAGAAAAGTTCTAAGTATTATGGCCCATAAAGCGCGACGACGGAATAAGCCCGATGCTGCCACAGAATAAAATAACACCATGCTTTTGTAATTTTTTTTTTTTATTTTCTCCCCTTTTCACATAAAACCGACGGAAAATAGAATCAATGGAATGTGACAAAATACACTCGGTACGCCCATAACATCTCATCCACAAAGCCATCACTGCACGCATTCGAATTAGGCTCCCAAATTTAATTAAAACAATTAAGTGCACTTTCAAAGTTTCCAGAACATCCTTTACAGCCAATCTGCCGGTTTTTTCTCGTCGGCGACCTCGATCAGCAGCGCGGTTGTGGAAAACGTAAAAATCACCAAACATCCTTCATCCATCTTTTATTTCCTTCCATGGCGACTTGACAATCTCGTGTTTCTATGGCAACAAACTCGCGCCTCATCTTTTCACCTGAATTGGCGGCAAAACTCGGTTATCAGGCGGGGTGTGGTCCAATGAACACCTCGAACGCGTTAGGGGCTCCGAATGCACTTTTTACTTCCCTTCCTCGCAGTTCAACCAAGCGGAAGTGCAATGAAAAGATTTTTGCATTTGCTAAAATGAGATGCACGCGATGGAAATAATTTTGCTCGTGCACTAAAAAATAGTATACGATTCCAAAATGTTCGTAAATGTGTAAATTAATGTATTTATTTTAAAAATATTAGCTCGTAAATACGCACTCGGTGCCTTATTTCCTACAATTTGAATAAATTCAATCAACTGAGTCCTTGACTAGCGGATTTTGCCTCAATCCTTTGAGCCCCCTCCAGTTCGTGCTTCGCTGCAAATCAATTAATTTGCATATGAATCTAGTTCGTAAATTGCCCACTAGATGGCCAAACGGACTTAGAAGCAAAAGACACACAAAACTGACCAAGAAAAATGGCAACAACTCAACTAGAAAATCAGCAAAAGTCCTATAAAAAAAGAAAAACCCCTTACAACCACTTTCCCTATGTAAATTCCCCCTTAATACTTCGTTCTAAAGAAAACCGTCACTTAAATGAGGCCCCATTGTAACGCAAATGACCCCCAACCCCCGTACAACCAACCACTTTAAGGGGAAATTGGTCCAGAGGGGGACATCCGAGGTCAGAAAAGTCCTCTCGTCCATTTTAATTGCGTGTCCGTTTCAAGGGTCCCAGAGGCTTAAGTCGGCAGATCCACACAATAAAATTCATTTCTTCTTGCACATGGGGACTTGCAAAGCTGCCATTAAATGTTTGAAATTAATAGCGGCAATTTGAACAAGATTCGAGCTGCATTGTGGGAATGTTTTCCAGTTTATTCAATATTAAATTACATTCCATCTCTGTGGCCAGTGGGCACTAAAAATCCAGCGCTCACATGTTTACCAATCAAGAGTTATAGGCGCGCATGCGCAGCTGAGTCAGCAAAGATTGCTTCGCTCACCATTCAATATTTACAAAGAAAAGAAAAGAAAAGAAAAGGGGGAAAGAAAAAGTGGACGTCCATCTTGAAACTCATTTGCAGTTTGATAGAAAAAGTAAAAATAAAAAAAAATAAAAAAAATAAAACTCCCGCCTCCTCCCCCTCTGTGCTGTGATGGCGATATTCAAGAATGTTCGCGTTCCCTTCCATTTTGCTCTTCCCCCTTCCTCCCTTCCCCCTACTGGTCATTTCAAACGAATTCCAGAGATGCACTGTTGCAAAAAAAAAAGTAAAGTTATAAAGTAGATATAAAATTCCATTGAAGACGCTAGAATTCGCCTGGAGGAATTAAATTACCAAGTCAAGTCCCTAATTTAACAAAGTCAGGAAATTGTTCCAATTGAGACCGAAAGGCGAAAACGTCACCTACTATTCCAAAAAAAAAAAAGTAATAATATTAAAATTAAAATTATAGGTTTAGGATTGTTGTAATAATGATTAATTAGACTAGAATGCGCAAATGAAAAGTGTAAATCCCTAGTTACATTTTCTCTCCTTTTGATCATTAATCAACGAACAGCAACTAATTTCGCGCACCGAAATTACACGTTTATTCTATACATCTCTCCTGGACTTCCGGAATGGAATCCCACAAGAAAAATGAGTGGCAAGCACGTGGAATGGAATTGGGATTTATGTGACTCCATCAATTTACTTCACGAGGTAAAAATATGCCCGGTAAGACATTTTTTTAAGAGAAAAATAAAACGCTCAACTTGCAAAAATGTTTTCGTAACATTATGTTGTACGGGTTAATTTTTCTACAGGTTTATTAGTCACTAGCGGAGGCGTAGCGCAAAGTTAAATCTTTCCCTCGCTCGAATAGAATTGTTAGCCGCGAGGCTGAGTGGGGGAGGATGCCATAAATCTCACATCCGGGACCAACTCATCATAGAATCTGTCATTTTTTTATGATTTTCTTCTTGTTTTCTATGCACGTCTTGTAATTCAAAAACCGAGTCACTAGTGGCCCCTTAGGACCACCTTTCCCCCACAACAAACTATTTCGCTCTATATCCAATACCCCCCCTTTTTTCTCCTCGAGCTTGATTCTCGTTTTCGACGAGATTTGGTGAGATTTAATCAACCATTCTGAATGATACAGCACTGAGTGAAAAATAAAAAAATTTGGTTTAACGAAAATTTTTTTTTAAAGTATCTGTGCAATTAAAAACTTGAAAAATCTAAAAACCATTCAATAATAAATCTACACGCGTAACAAAATCACACATTTCACACACTGACCTTCACCAAGGATAACTGACTTGGTAAATACAAGCTCCACAACACTGCTTCACGCAGATATAAGTAAAATTTACATAAATTTGCTGTATCTCTAGTTGCCATCAAAAAATGCAAGCGAAGGGACATTCAACTCAAACGTTTCAATGGTCTTGGAAAACTTCTGAATTCAAGTGCTGGAAGTTGACATTTTTCTTTTTTTTTCAACTCCCTGAGTCAATCACGAAGCAATAAAAGAATGAAACGAGAAAAAGTCATCCGAAATGTCATGAAAAAATCCTTACCTCGGGCTAACCAATTACACGAAAACCTCAAAAACAATTTCCCAAAATGGCGCATCATTGTTCTTTACGACACTTTTCCCATCCCCTGCTCCCGGGCAAAACACCTACACGGACTCAGGGACTCATTCACGTGATTGAAAGAACCGGCCGTCGCGCTCTTGTGGCGGAAAGACAAATGTAACACCTAAAGTCAAAGGCACCGGCACGTACAACAGTGGCATTTAATTCAGAGCTGTAAACTCTCTTTTAATTAT
Source organism: Strigamia crassipes (assembly GCA_034683725.1). Taxonomy (NCBI): domain Eukaryota; kingdom Metazoa; phylum Arthropoda; class Chilopoda; order Geophilomorpha; family Linotaeniidae; genus Strigamia; species Strigamia crassipes. The sequence goes on from JAQFXT010000094.1 coordinate 31,005, forward strand.
CCTGAAACAACGCGAAGCAGACATTACCGGCGTCGTAAGTCACATTCCAAGCCAGTGTAAGATAGCGTTTCAACCAATAGGAACTTGTCAAATGACATATTAATGATGGGTACAGGTCGCGACAATATTTGACGGAGCGCATGCGCGCGCCGCTTCCTGCGCCCATTTGTTTGCCCTTTATGATCGGGGGAGTTTTGTAATATGTGAGCTACAAATGGACTCCTCTGTGTCGCAGACTCAACCTCGGCCAAATTTCTCCCCCCTAGTGATGGGGTTAGGAATTCACACTTCATTTCAGTTGGAACTTTTTCATGTCACTGAATTTACGACTGCGCAGAAGTGGTACCCTCGCACGCGAAAATTAAGGACGAAGCACCTTACGTGAACCCCAGCCTCACCAATTACATTTTCAATTAATAGAACCACCGCAGTTTCGAGTGAAAACGTTTCTGTTTTCGAAGGCATCTTTGGTGAAAACACATAAAAAGTTGTTAACCCTTTTGCAACCTGTAAACCACATTGAAGTATGCATATAAGTCAAAATAATAGCCCATGCAGAAACCTCATGTGGCGATATGGTCTAAAATTGCTTTGTGTAGTTCCTTAAAGTCCTAGTTTATTCGCCTCATGAAATTTTTAACTTATTGTGCAGTTGGAATAAAAGTAGAAGCTTTGGGTTGGAATGACTAAATGTGTTTTCTTTGGTGTTGCTATTAACTGTGTGTAAGAATAAAAATGCTCGATGGCTAAAACACATGAGGTTAATTTATGCCTTTATTGTCTAATGAATGTATTTCTTTCTTTCTTGACGAATAAAACACAACAACTGCTAAAATTTAAGTTAAAATTTATAAATTATACAGTGCAGCGTATAACACAATTCACTTTATCTTAAACTTACACCGTAAAACATAAAGAGAAAAGATTTAAGAGCCAAACCATATGACGGTGGACTTATAAAACACCAACTTCTACTTTGCCCGATTTGCTCCAAATCTCAATCAATAAAAAAGAGGGAGTCCCGTCTGATTTATGAACATGGATCCTTGAAGACATCTGACCCCTGGTCATCTGGACCCCTATTCTCACCTTAAAGGTTCACTTTTTCCCCGACTACATGCCAATCAAACGCCATCACCCTCTGCCATCAATCACTAACCAACGCGGTGGAAGGGAGGACGAGAGAGAGAGAGAGAGAGAAAAGAGTAGGAAAAGCCAGGCAACAAAAATGGCCTACCTTGAAAATTTATGTTGGGTCAAAGACGAGTTTATGTTGTGGGCCAATGTTAATTTGTCAGTGAATTAATGACCATTTGAAAATTATGAAGAATCTCTCCGTTAACTGCCCACAGTAGCCATTATGAATTTCATTAGTGCAGACACACTTAGTCGATGCCCGTGTTTGCCACTAGGGGCTACTCACAATTAATTTGCATCACTCGTATAAGGGATTATGAATTTCACTTTTCCCACATAAAACAATGGCCCGACGATGCAATGGGGAATCGTAAAAATTAACTCTCCAACACCTAAAACATCATTAGTTTAACAATAACATGCGAGTAAATTCTGCAGCGTCATATAAACTCCAAAGGTCTCCTGTTGACAAAACTCTACAATAAACTTAATTGCATCTGCATAAAACCGTAAAAAATTCAACCCGTGACTTCATACTTCATTTGTTTTTTTTTTTTTAATTTTTTTTTTTAGTGTTGAAAAAATTTATTATCAAAACGAGTCTGAAAATTTTAAATTTGCACTTTTAATGTTGAGTTACTCAACTTGAAACTACTTCTATCGTTCCCCACAGTAATGTAATTAAATGTCCACCTGAAAATAAATAAATAACTAGAAATTAGCTTAGCGCTAATAAGATTTTTTTAAATCGATAAGTCTGCACACCCTTAAAGATAGTCAACTGTAAAATACTTACATGTATACAGTCACGTGAAAACCATATTACATGTTTTTCTATGTTTATGAAAAGTTAGAATGTGCTACGACTACGACGTTCCACATTTTAGAGATTGAATTTACCTAATGTATTGGTTTAGTTCATTAAGTTTATACTGACGACATCACGTTCCTTTATTAAATTACGTAACGTTCGCAAATGAAATTCCATGCTTAGGTGGCATGTCGTAAATTGTTATGACTTTAATTCGAAGGAAAAACAAAATTCATTTTTACGACTTTCCTTCGGGTTTGGAAACAGTTCATTAATATGGAAAACCGCCACTAGTCGCCGCCGATCGAACATTTACATAATGAAAAGAGTAATCACCTTGATCATTTTACCCGCTTAATTTTTAATGCGTGCCGCCATTAATTCCTCAACTGTAGGGTGTGGTCTCCCTGGAGACAGGTAGAAGAAAAAAAAACGAGCAAATGCAAATCCTTCCTTCCCTGACACAGGTGTCTCCATATTACACAAAGTATACTCTTTTATGGCGCTCTTACTACAGATTTTTATCGTTACTATAAAAGCACCTTTACTTTCCCACAAATTGGCATTATAACCACTGGATTTACTGTTGTTAATGCGCTAAAGTTATTGTTGCTGATGTTGCTACAATTGAATAGTTTTGCTATTGATTTCCCACTAAACTTTTTTATTTTTCTTATTTTTTATGAGTATAAACCTCAAGAAGAGTTAAAACTTATAGTTTTTTCTCTATGTATTGATTTCAGCAATCCATACAGTTACTATCCATCTATCAGAAGAGTTTGTACGTCTATCAGTAGCCACAATCTCTTCTGATAGTGGAGGGACTTTTATCAAATCCTGATGGAAGTCCCTACCGTAATTGGATTGGAAGATCCTCAGAAAAAGGTAATTTGTAACAAAGAGACAAGTGATAAGACAAGACATATATTAAACAACAAGCAAATGCTACTGTTAAATCTGCTTGATCTAACACACCACTGGATTTAATGTCTACAAGGACTGCAGAAGTCTCATTATCAAATTCATCTGCAGAACAGAAGAAAAATAAAAAAAATAAAAGAGGTTAAAATTATTACCCATCTGGAATTGTAACATCTGCTCCCAATAGACCAAAACATGTCACAGGGCTCATAGAAAATTACACCATTTGGAACCTCGACGGAAATGTTATCAATGAACCAAAAAATTGGGGTTTTCCACACATGGGCCACCATTAGAAAAAACCTAACCAATACCACTAAAAAAAAGTAAAAATAGATTTCAATTGATATCTGGTATGGAAATTGGCAGTGGCCACTCAGGAATTTAATCATTTAATCATGTTCGTAATAGGCAATTAAAATTCACCAGTCGGCAAGTGTTTATACATGACAGGTGTGACCCAACCTTTGTGAGTAAATTTCAAGTGTCTCAAAACCAGTAATCAGAGGCATAAACGCTGCATCACGTGACTAGATTGTGGTTTAGAATATTCTGCATTGAGATGTATATATTTATACGCTTTGAATTTAATTTAAAACGAGATTTGATATTAATTGTGATAAGGTCCTTTCCAATTGATGGCAATGCAAAGTGATACAACTTGTTGCTATGTCATACAAATTAAATTAGATAATTAAAAAAATTCTCACATGCACAAAAACGGGTGTAACCCTCATTTGTAGTAGCTTATGTCTGTGCAATGACCTTTTAGCTATTTACAATTTTACTTCTCACTATTTTTAACTGAAGAAAACCTGTTTACATTAGAGATTCAATTTCCAAAAAAAAAAAAAATCCCTAAAAAGTGAAGTTTTGATTTATTAAAAAACTGTGCATCCAATTTGTATTTGCATAAATCATTTAAAAAAAAATTAGCCACCAATATTGCATTCATGTACTGTAAACTGGAAACAACAAAAATGTCAAAGTACCTCAACATCATTTGTGTGCTCAAGTTGGAGTTAAACTTGAAGAAAATAAAAATGGACGGATGAACTTCACTCTTAAAACTCTTATCTTGAAAAGTGGAATGTTACTAAGCACCCCCCCTCCCTTCATGCCTCCCACACACAAAAAAAAAAACTGTCCCAACAATTTTGACCCAGACCACACACAAATGCATTTACAATCAATAGATTGAAAAGTCCACAATTCCATTTTCCCTTGTCAAAGAAATCCTCTGTGGGAGTATTGGGTAACTACCACTTACACAGTGAGGAAAAAGTGTCTCTAGAGAAATAGAAAAATGAAATTGAGTTTTTTTTTTCTTTTACAAGAAAAGCAGCATGCTGGGAAGAAAGGTGGAGACGGTCTTACACCTGCCCAACCGGGTAAAACACAAGCCCGGAACAGATAATCGCTCAGTGCCACCACAAATGGAAGGTAAAAAATTTCTGACACATAATCGAATTACACACGAGCTAAGGATCTCAGCTTTAGTGCAGTGGGGCCTCAAAACTCGAAATAAAGGACAATGGCAATGTAGAGAGCATATAGTTGACATTGTGACAACTTAATCAGATATGCCATGACATTTTCCAATTTGGAATTTTACTTCCTTTTTCCTTCAAGATGTGGAAAATAACGGGATGAGAGGTTTCCATTATGTCGTGTCACTGTTTTCATACAGCACTTGGGTACAATGCACTTATAATCATCAAAAATAGATCTCGCCAAGTCATAAATATTACATAGAGAAGCTTTCCAATCCGTCCAAGGCATCTTAAAAGACAAATGCCCAACATCTGAAATAAGCACATGTTGCAACTTGCAATTAAACCTAATACACGCCTGTGTAAACAAAACAACACGAGATCATATCACTGCACTTTCGACTGAATTTAAATTTTTTTTAAAAAGGGATTTTAAGCCCACCTTCAAAGGTGAAGTTTTCAAATCACCTTAATTAAACTTAGCCCACAAATTAGCATTTTTTTTTCCATTCGTGTAGTTAGTGCAAGAATCCTTAACCATCAACTCTGAATTTAAAAAAAAAAATTCAAGTTGAAACAAGTTTTATTTAAAAGCGGTGCAATAAACATTTAAGAGCGTAAAAAAATAAATGAGTAAATCTGCTGATTCTCCAGTTCATGTGGTCGCGGTCCCCTTTTTTAGTTCTTACACGTGACAACAACATGTTATAAATTTGTATAAAGCTTAAAATAATATAAACCTCCAGGTGTACACCCGGTTTTAAATCCTTTTAGTTTCCTTCTTCTGAACACTCTGCTAACTAGAGTGAACTAATTGTAAACTATTCTTAAAGTCCCTTATTATTACCAAAAAAAATGGATATATATTATATCTATTGGTTAATCTGAAAGAAAAATCTAAATCACAGATCACAGATTTGCATTCCAATAACCGCACAGCAAAATTGACTATTTCAGACTGCACATGCTGATCATCAAAGTTAAGCAGCATTGGGCCTGAAAATCCCAGTTATTTATCCGTCCTTGCCCGATTCAGGTACCGTTTCTGTGGCAATAGCAAGAAAATCTGCCACCTGCCTAAACTGTAACTGCGTTATCTATGATTTTCCCAGTTCTTGGTTACTCAAATAAGTCATCCCACTAACGTGTGGATTTAGAGCCTCCGATTTTTAGGAGCCTCAAAATCCAAAAAATCAAATCCGAAAATCCTCAACAATAACAAAATTCTAGAATTAGAGTCCCCGCAGAAGCAGATTTATAGATTCTCGCAATCGCAAAAAATAATATTCAAACTAGGGCCCGAAAAAAATTGCAAGAAGGGCCCCCCTCAAACCCTAAATCCATCTCTATGGTTCCAAAGTCACTGTGCGTAGGACCTCAAGTGGTGCAAAACCACCAATGCCTACAGATATACATCGAGCTCTTTAAGTTCGATGAATATGATTTCTAGTCGTGCAGTTGCCTATAGTACCATCATCTCGGGGAATGAAATTAAATTACACACACTAATAAGTTATGACTAAAACCTAATTACGGTTTACCAAAACCAATATTAACGACACGCCACAGTGATCTCGTTCCGACTGATTATACAAATTTTCGCCAGTGGCGCATCCAGGACTAACTGTGGTGAGGCCTTGCTATAAAATGGAGAAAAAAAATACTAACCTTTTTGCTATGAGGCCCATGATTAGGCAGTTACACCGCTGATTTTCAGTGTCTTTGTTTTCATTTACACTTATTACATCCAATCACACATTTACAAATGAAGTTTTATAGATATTCTGTGAACGTAGAATTATAAACGATTTTTATAATAAAATAAAAATTAACAATATTTAAACAAATTAAAATCGTTAAATCTAAAATAAAAAAATAAAAAACGAGAAGAAAAAAAAAAACACATAACCCATCACATCAGTCACGTTGAATGACTGCATTCGAGGCTTAACTCGAAAGCAAGCATTCCCCCATAGCTGTTGCAACCTTAACTAATCCAACAACAACAAAACTTTCGTTCAAGTCCCCACCTCTTCCATTACGCAACCTCTTTCCCTTTTCGGTGCAATTCTTGTTTCTTTTTTTGTTAGAGATAAGACTTTTCTCAAATGTACGTCAAAAGCGTGGAGAAAATCCCAGCTCCTGGCCACATGACAGGCACCTAATGGAATTAGGCCTAAAGAGAGACGTGAAACGAAGCTTCGGTCGTCGACTCCCAAGTCCGATCAGCCAACAGAGGAGATTAAGCGAGAGTGAACCCTGGGGAACAGGCAGAAGGGGGGAAACACGCCAATGGAGAAACAACTCCCCCATTCTTAAAAAAAAAAAAATTTTAAAACAACTTCATTCGTTATTTTAATTTAAAAAAAAGAATTTTATATTTTCTTGTCACCAAAATTACCAAGAAGTGTTTTGTTTACGGCCGAGATTCACTTAGGCAAAGAAATGTGCGAGAGTAAAATGGATTCACCAATAAGAGCCATTCCCTTCATCTCCTTCCATCGAAGCGTTCACGTGGAAATGTCGCGTTTGCACTGCAACGCATATACACCGAAAAAGCGATTGCGCCAAATATCCTGTTCCACATTTCACCAGATCATTATCGGTAACCCTTTATACCCGAGCGTTAATAAATTGTTAGATTTTCTCCCGAAAAACGTAATTTGACTCGCTCTCATAACTTAACCCAAGTTTCTAATACTGTTCGATGATCTCTAGGTAATTGGGTTATTGTAAGCAATATTCTGGTGCGAAAATCGCTCAATTCCCATGGATTTATAATAAAAACTAACCCGATGACCTGGCTTCATAGTGCTTTTAATGACAGTCATTTAACCCACTCCAGGTGAACATTTACTAAAATATTACTACATTAATATTGTTTGATTCAAATTACTACCTTGGAGTTGATGTGCGACAAAAAATATAAAAATCATAGCGTGAAAAATGATAAATAAGCCGCTTAATTAAAATGGCCCTTACACGAGTTCAAATGACTGCAATTTTGCATCATCAAAGTCACGCATTATAACAAATTAATCAACGACAGGTCTTGAAAAAAAAGAAATCAAATAGGTATGTTTTTGCTTCGTCTTACCTCCAGAAGTGAGGCAAATAACCTTGACACGCGTCGCCACATTTCTGACATGGCGGGCGCGATGAACCGTTCATTGTTGCGGTCTGCGGCTGCAAAGGAAGGAAAAGACAAATTTGTGATGAAAAACTATTAAATGTTTGAACTTCAAGTTCAAAATTTAAAAAAAATTAATACAAAAAATCGTTCTAAAAATCCAAATTATTGCAATAAAAATTTTACGACAGTTTATCAAGTGCATAACCTTGTAAGCTTACTTGATTGATAGTGAACCGAGTCAGACAGACAGTAGCAATTTATTAAACAAAACAGAAAATAAATAAAAACTTTTTTTTTTTCAAAATTAAAAATTTTATGTTTATATTGAAAATCTAAAGCGTTATACGATTTGATTAGTGTGAAAGATTCAATAACGTAGGCTGGGTTTTAAGTTGGCTCACTAATCAGGTGAACACAATATCCGTCGGCAGCAACTAAGTCTCAAATGGGCTCATTTGGCGCCATCTTGCTCGTTTCCGTCATGCGCGCCAGTCATAAGCCCAGTTGTGTCTTCGCACTAAAATTGCCGCAATCGCCGCATGAGGTGCATTTTACAGCCAAGAGTTGTATGCAAATTTAGTTTGAAAAGAGGCTAAAAGATTCCCACTGCGAAATCGATGGCAGTGCCACCAACGGAAACAGCGGGCGCCAAGGAAATTACTCCGAGCATAAGGCGCCACTTTAATCCTAATGGGTACTCAGTGTTGAACTCAAATTGTGATTTAATGTTCGAAAACAAGTTCTGCGCACCGTCTTAAGGGAGTAAATAAGAATATATCTCGCAAAAAGTTATATAATTACACACAATGTTCCAACTCGTGCATGGAAATCGTCTGATGACCATAAGCCACAAAATTACCATAAAATCACAAAATAAAATTACTAAATTTTGTGAAACACCTAAATATTAAGACTTACATGAGAGAATCTAATGGAAATATTGAAAAAAATATCGATTTCTGCACCAATTCCAAAGAAATCACAAAAGTGGACTTGCGATTACGAGTATGAGTTTGCAAAAAATCCACAAAATGACCATTTTGATGCGATCGAATTTATTAACAAAATACGTGGGTGCCCAATAATCTTTGATTTATTTTAAATTTAAAAAAAAAAAAATCACTCAATACTATCTAAACTTTTCGAAAATATTTTTTTTTAAAACATACAAGGAGAGACCAAAAAAAACCGCCTCAAGTTCCTTTAAAGCTTAAACAAGCTCCCAACCCACAAAAAAGAAAAATTAAAAAAAAAATAATGACCGGCTATTATTCACGGTATCAAAAGCAACGCTGTCAATAGCTCGCATTCTTCTCACTCCCCTTTCCCCCCACACATTTCCGCCCCCGCGCCCATTCACCAGGTGCGACTTCAACTTAAACATCGACACCTGGATCCGTTTTCCCAAAATTTCGCTGTGTCATTTGCACAATTGTCTGCTTTTTCACTGTCCCCCTTTACCGTTAAACAAAATAAAATTCTTACCATTAAATAAATTCAAAAAATTCAAAACAAGGCCAACAAATTTCTTAATTTACTTACCGGTAAAAATTTTTTTTTTCAATTTAGAAATATTCCTCTAAGGAAATTAAATCACTTCCACGAAATAATCAAAACATAGAACGAGGTCACAATGTGATTACATCACAAACCCCAAATTCCAGTACCACGCCCCTCGCACCACCCCACTCATCTCCCCGTTTCTGATTTCGCCTAGAGGAACATCGGCTGATTTCCCGATGAAACATGGCGCATTATGCAACAATGAATTGGACCCCTGGGAGTCTGCAAAGGTGGCATTTTTCACCTTTGACCCATCACCCCAGATAAAAGTAATAAACCCTTGTTACGAAGGAGAGTTTTGTTTTAATAAAAAAGTAAACAGGATTATTAGATGACCCGACTACAATCGTCACTCATCACGAAACAAAAAAATATTTACAATTTTTATTTTTAAATTTTTGTTAGGGTCACGCAGTGCAAATTTATTGGCGAATGTAAATGAATGGAAAGTTATAACAAGTTGTAATAGGGGCAAGGGAAAAAAATTAAAAATGAATTAACGAAAATGCAGTCCATTTTATTTCCCAGCCGATTTGCTCAAAACAAAAAAGAACCTTCAACTGAATTTCAACTGTCTATTTTGTTTGAAGAAATTTTTTTTATCGAATATCTTTCTCCTTGAGCCACTGAACAACTTGAGCGAACTTCCCACACTTTGAATTGAAAACAACAACTAAAAAAAATGTTTGCTTTCAAACTTTACTTTAGCAAATCCAAAAAAAGAGAGTAAAGTTGTTATATATATACATATATATAAAAATAAGCCTAAAATTACTTAGAAAAAATTCAAGTTGAGTTTTTCCAAAGTTCACAATTATAATAATAAGGAAACAAAGAAGAATAAACTGTAATGTAAACAATTACGCCGAAATTAGGGTTTAAATCTGGGAAGGATTAACGATTAGTGCGTATATTAACAACTTCCGCTTTTGTTTAGTTGGCCAACCTGAATTCAACTCACGCGTTTAAGCCGTGTATCAAAATCAATCATCTTTAGGCCTAATCTTAAATTTTTCTCACCATTTATATAAAAAAAAATTAAAATATAAAAACTCTGAGAAAAAAAATCGTATCAGTAGTTCGCAGTTTCATTTTTATAATTAACATATAATGACAGGTTTGGAAAGGACACAGGTGAAATATCAATGCGGAGCCGTAAAGTAAAAACAAGAAAATTACCGGAAGTGATATAAATTAGCACCGTTTTATATAATGAACCAGAACATAATTTTTTTTTTTTTGGATCGTACAAATAAATAAAAATTTATACAATAAATTTTTATTTTTTAAATTGCCGATGTACGTGCTCGATTGAGTATTCGTCGCTTTCGGACACGTGATACTTCACTGATTTTGCTTATTTTCAGTTGGGCATTTCGCGACTGCGCAATTTACATATGAAAAAAAGGTGTCGAAATTATCCGAGCGAATTGTTTGGCGATAGAAATGAGTTGATGCAATAACTTCCTTGATACGAGTTCAAATCTCTTATATTTCATTTAATTTTGACATTAAATATCAGTTTGCCGACCTTTTAATAAATAGCCGTCTCTGATTGGAATTACAGTTTTAAATTCTTTACGATCATCAACAGTTTCGGAGGAGAAATAAATAAAAGCACACCTTTTCTTACTTTTTTTTTCTCCCACTTTTCTTGCCTTCCAGGCTTTTCACATAAGAAACATTCCAAAGATAAGGGGAACCGTAAACCGAATGCATCATGGGAATGGCCACCCAAAACTAGAATTTGTCCCTTTTTTTTCTGTTTATTGCTTCTGGTCTTAATATTTTATTTTTATCAAAATAAAAGAGAGAAAAAAAGCGAAAACATGTTGTTTTTTTTTGGATTAAATTTAAACCATTTTTTTGTATCTATAAATCCATGTTTAAAATCATTGTGTAGAATCAACTGTGGAATTAAAATTTTGAATTTTTCCATTTAATTTTCGCTTTATCATTATTTAAAATTATTTAAACTACCTCGAGTGATGAATCAAACAAAAATGTACCTTTGTTTTTCTCAGGTAAATCTCGATCATTAGACAAAACGAGCTGATTGACTGCCGAAGTTTTCAAGCGGGACAAGAACGTCCGCCATCTTTACAAGATGGATAAACAAATCGAAACTATGGCGCTATGTGAAATACAAAATTAAGTATAATCCGATAATTTATCTATTTGTTTTGTAATTTTTTTTTTTTTTTTTTTTTTTGCTCTAGGAAATTAAATTTTGGAGCAAGAAATGATTTGGTTCACGAGTCAAGCCAAAAAAAATTCACAAAAAAAGTTTTCATACAAAAAAATTAATCCTGTGAACTATTTGACCAATTGTTTTTTCTCCATCTCTTATCACTTTTTCTGTTCGCAACCTGTAATTAACCGCCGTCAATTGCATAGATAGGTAAACTTTTTCCTTTCCATTCTTTTCTCCTTCTAAATCCGAAACCACAAAACCAGAAAATAAGCAACACAACTTTTCTGTTTTTGCTATTTCCTCATACAACTTGTAAAATCAGTGAGCCAGAAAAAAAGAAAAGAAATTTCTAAAAGAGATTTCATTCAGGAGGCAACTTCAATAATTTACGACTAGTTAATGACTTAACAACTCCAGACACGTGACCGAGTCAATGACACATCACAAATGTCTACCGAACAAATTTAAAATCCATTTCAGTACAAACATCTAAAAAGTATTTAGGTCATTTGAGTCAATGTCTAATTTCTCAGCATTACATTTTAATAAAAACCTTAATTTGAAATGCACGGTAAAAAAATAAATTACTCTCAAACCAGGACACAACCGAAGTATGATCGTTAAAAAAAATAACAAAATATTTACCGTTTACTTACATCACATCGATCAGATCGGCTTCATTTCGTGTCCCGTAATTAACGAGACATGGTGGCCATTGTTAAGTCCAATTTTTCACAACAAAAACCTCTAATCCACAAGCGGTAGCTTGTCGAATACAAGCTACGGGCAAACAGGCACGCTCACAGCACAAATGCAACCGGCCTGTACTAAACTCAAAACCAGAGTCAAGTTTAACAGGAAATGACGTCATGCTTCGATTTAATGACTACACTGCAAGGTTTCTACTCCAGCACTTGTTTATAAATGTAAAAATCAAATGTTTATACATTGAAATTATGTAAACAAGCAATCCGTTCCGAAACGGATGAAAGGATCCAGTTAATTCGGATCAAATTCACCTCAACATTATTCTAATTTTAAATTTTTTTATTAAAAACTCACATTTTTGGGGCAATTACATAATTAGCCTAAATAAAATAGATCAAAATTGATTGTTTTTTCTTTCTTTTGTTCCTTTATACACACGAAATGAAAAATTATGCATTGGGAGTTCGAGGAAGGAAATTATAGTTGGTCTGTCACGATTTTGAATCAAGAGGAGTGACACCTACTCACGACTTTCAAATTGTTTGATGATTATTTATAGATAATGATTAACATTTTAAATTATTAGTTTGAACGGGAATGTCCCGGCTGCGGCTCAAGGACATTACAATGCATTATGATGTAAAGTAAATAAATAAAAGATTAGATGGGGAATGGCGATGGCGAAACAAAATCGCAGACAAGAAGTTCGTGAAGAGGAGGCAGCATTTGGTTTTCAGATTTAGATTTGGCATTTTGCCCGTTTTAATTCGTTTTGTTTATTAAATCTGACATTTGCGAGACATTTGAGATCCAGGAAAAAAAATTACGCATCGTTTCAACCTTAAATTCCATTATTTTTAATTAGGGAACGTTTTTTTCTTCGATGTAATTTCAACTTTCTTTTTTCAGGTCTGTTTTTGAAATGACATTGACATGTTCAACTGCACTTGGAATTTAACTTCAGAGAGTCTGCACGAATAGGACTATTGTCATCAAGACCCAAATGCAGCATTAATTCATTTCTATTAAATTTTTTTTGAATTTTTTTTTATTCACTATCAAGTTATACTTTCATGCCTGCGAATCTCAGGGGCGTGTTCCCAATAATTAGAAGTTTTTCTGACTTTATTAATACCCGGATTAAAAATTAAAAATATAACTGTGTCCCATATAAAGTCATGACTAGAAGCAGCTGTCGGTTTTAGTCTAAAGGGCGTGACCTTGAAGGGTGTGAAGACGAGTGGCCACCGACACAAGAGAGAGACAGAAAAAAAGGCCCAAGCTGTCAGCATTCTCCCGAGCGCATCAAAGGAGAAAGGGAACGGAACAAAAACCAACGCCCCAGGTCCATCATCTGTTCAAAACTTCACTGATGGATTAAATTTCGTTAAGTTTTAACGTAAATTCGGTAAATTTACGCGTCTTTTTGCAACTTTATTTCAATTTGGTTTAAATTTAATGAGAGAAATAATTTTTCTGTTGATATTTTTGTGTATGAGAAAACAAATTAAAGGTTTGTTACGATGAAATTTAAAGCGTTCGGCCTTAATTAAGTGGTAATAAACGTTAATTGACTTCTTACCGGAGTTAGGATGTCATCATCGGACACTTTACAAGCCTCGAGGGAGGCGAGGAATCTGACTACTACATCAAAGTTCATTTCTGTTCGTTGAGTGGACGGGTCATCAGCTGGCACTCATCTGGACCTCTGACCGAGGAGTCTGCATCCTCAACCAGAACGTCGCCAAGCCACATGCTCGCATTCCGACGGCTACCATCTGCTCTGCTTCAGCATGCGAGCTGGTGATGAAGAATGGGCTTGGTCGCCACTTTGTCCCACTAGAGGTCGCTCGCTATTGATGTGTTGATGCTGCGAGACAGATGCGAAGCGAAACTGAAATTGTAGAAACGTTAAGAAATAATTTTTAATTAATTTTTTTAAATATTAAACATTTTAATTATCGTTAAAAACAAAAAATTAAAATGCAGAACAACCAAATTTAAAGTTTGGTTCAAGATGCGCATTCGTACGTTCATATTTGCTTTTTCCTCACAAAAAAAGTGGGCGAAGCAAAAATGTGTGATTTCAGTCATATCAAACAATGTAAAAGACTAAAAGTGTTAAATGGTATATACAAAACCGGAAAAAAAAATAGATTACATTTATTTATCGGGATAAAAAGCAACTCAAACTCCTTTATTTTAACAAAATTATTTTGCATTTATTGAAAAAATGTATGCAATCACTTCCAAATGATTTAAATTTGGAATACCGGTAAAAACCTTTTAAAAAAATACGCGAGTTTCGTGTATTACAAATAACGAAAATCAACTATAATACTAGATTCACTAGAACGGAACAGCAACTTAAGAACAAGGTGGATTGCGGGAAAGAAATAAGTAGAGTCGTGATTGCAACGACCAATAAACAAGTTAGTTAATCAGCTTACTGTCAGTCAATGATACAGGAATCAATTCACTTCACACGATCACAATGTGTCAACTAATTTTTTTCTTCTTAACTGTTATTTTCTTGCTGTGACTGCTTGTGTGAACCCACCACCTGCATAAAATATTTGTGTAATATTCCGAGAAAGCAAAACAATATACGGCCATTATTTTCCCAGTTGTATAATGTTTATTCATTTTTCGTTCAATCTGCATTGTACACCTAAAAAAAATAGCGACAGCATATTGTTTTGCTTTCCCCGAATGTTGCACGAACTCCCTACACAGAATTATTTTATTATTGCCTCGACAGGAAAATGAAAACTATGAATACTGAAAAACACCAGCGCCATCTAGTATCGTGTAAACTAACTACAAATAAAATACTAATAACTTGGACAAATCAACCATCTAAAATCACGTTTTAAAAGTGTAATTTAAAGTTTTAAAAAGCTAATGAAAAAAAAAAACAGTGTTAAGAAATTTTTGTTGAAATCTCTAGAAACAATACTCCGGACAGTAATCTTGAATAAGATCTGACCGGAATTTTAGTTATACCAAAATCGTGAAGAGTCATGAATCATAGTCATGTCGAAATAGTATGACTCAGGCATGCGCAATGACTCTGAAAAAATGAACAAAACACAAAACAGTCATTGACTACCAACAAAAATATTGAAGAATTAACTGAAGCAATATTTAACAAAGCAAACTTTGATCAAACATTTGTATTGGGTAATAAATACTCTGTGATGATTGTATTCAAATTTTACCCTTTTGTTTTCTATTGCATAGAAACGAAATAAATTGTAATTATCTTGATGTGCTGTCAACTTTATGCATACAGCACATTTGAGCGTTTTGAGTTTGACTTTGTCAAAAAATTTGTAAATTAATAAAATAATTCATAAAATTGCAAGGGCAAAACGATGTGATGTTTCTTCCAGATTCAACTGTGACGCAAACTGTTACGTTTGTCAGAGTAAACGTTTCCTATTACATTTCTGTACAATTCAATTTAAACATCATATTACATTTTGTCGGAAATTCGTTCACCATGGATTCTTTGAAACTGTTGCAAAATCTATCCTCATACTTTAATTAAATAATATAATAAGAAAATTTTTATTTATCCTATTTCATATAGGTCCCTTATTATAATACCGTGGCCTTTGTATGCTATAAAGTTTAGAATTTTCCCTTATTTTCAAACGACCCGGAACAAAAAAAGATCGAAAACGATCATTGCATTAATAAAAATTTCAGTAACTAGGAAACAGGAAAATTTAATTTATATACATTTTTTCTCCCACAGATGGCATATAAATGACATGTATGCAATACCAGAAGCATTTATGTACGTTCCTAGCTCCACTTTTATTGTACATTTTTCCTTTGCTTTATTTTACACAATAGTTTAAGAAAAAATTTCAACATCCAAAGGTTTACAAATTGCCACAATTGACAAATTGAAAACTTAATTCAATGCAATTACAAATCTATATAACACCATACAGTTCTACCAGTTAGAAACTAATATCTAACTTCACGATGAAGGGTTTACTTCTGGCCTTAAATTTGTCAATTCTCCTTGGTTTCGTATTCGGAGATAATTGTAGTAATCCAAGTGGAACAACAGATAAGAAATGCAGAAAACAAGTAGAAGGAGCTTTTGGGAAGAAAGATCCAAATATGGATGGTTGTGAGTATTCAGACCATTGACTTATAAAATTAAAAAAAAAAAATCAAATGATTGATTCATTTTAATTTATTTGTAGCTTTAAGTTGTACAGGAACAATACTTTCTAAAAATGCCCGTGGAACTGGCTATTTTCCATCGTACCAAGAACCCGAAGGTGGATGTGTTGATCAGGAAGGCGATCCATTGCGTACTCTTCAAGTAATTAAAAACTTTAAATTCATTTCAGCTTCAACTATTTATATTATTATTCTTTTGAAAGGATTATTTGAATGGTAATGTTGATTATGTGAGTGTTGCTATGGACGAGAAACTGAATCTGTATGGAAAGTTCCTCTGCATCCCACAGCTTAATCAAGCGTTTAAAAAAAGAATCAGATTTAAGGTATGAGTATTATTAAAATATTTTTTTTATATGTTTTTGTACGTTGGATTCAAACATAGGTGGTTGACAATGGTGGCGATTTTAATGGATTTGGTGCTGGAAGAATTGACATCTGCTCCCAAACAGAAAAAGACAGCTGTTCTGATAAAATTAATAGAAATGACTTAACTTTGTACCGTCAATAAATGAGTAGTTTATATATTTAATTGATAAAAATTTATATTTATATCGTTGATAAATGATAATAAATATTTTACAAAACCAAGAACCAGTGATTTGTTAATTATTTTTAGTAAAACTTCAATCAGGTGCACGCACTACTATAACTCTATTCTTCGAATAAGTTCGAAAATCTTAGTGAATCTATTCGAGATAGTGTGCCAACGATTTCGAAGAAAATGTATTACATTTCCATAATCATTTTCACGAAAAAACCCAAACTTTGACCTCGAATCGATCATCCAGGGTCATTACGCAGTGTGACCACTTCATAGTTGCAGAGATATCGAAAGTCACATAAAAATGACGCAGTTAAAATTGAATGGCGTGTGTGTTATGATAATTATTTATGTTATTTCCTATCATCGATCACACACCTCAGGTATGAAAATTTGTTTTACATATTCTGAAACCATTCCGATGTTGACATAAACATTTACAGCAGAAGACATCTGCGAGAAAGATTTGGAAAAATTAAAATCTGAAGTCCGAGAATGTGGAAATCCGTGCTCAACATCCAACTGCAAAAATCCACGCGCAGAATGTGTTTGCGATGGTCCTTGCGGTTACGTTTGCGTTACACCTGGTAAATTATCTATCTAGCAAGAAATAGTAATAACCAACAGTTTGACTGACATACGATAGATCTACGTTGCAGTAGTGCGTTAAAGAATCCCAAACAGGGTCAAGTTAACGTGCCAACAGGAGCTGAATTTCAAAGTATCGCTGATTATACCTGCGATGAGGGATTTGATTTAATTGGACCCAAGCAACGCACGTGTCAAAGTAACGGCAAATGGAGTGGAAACGAACCATTCTGTGCACCAAAAGGTAAAGTTTAACTCTTGTTAGTCAATAAGTTAAAGATTACTTTTTTTCAATGATGTATAAAAATCATAAATGTTTTTAATGTTATCTTGTATTTTATTTTATTTATATAAATTTATATAAATTGAAGGCATCCGCTGTTCAGAGCCTAAATTTAAAATAGAAAATGCCTACACTGTACACAACACGAAGAAAGACGAGTACTACGTCGGTGATGAAATTAAGTTCATGTGCGATTTAGGCTACGCCAGTTCAAGAAGAGACATTTTAACCACAAAGTAGATCTATCATTAATTTCTAAAGTCTTAATTCTTAACCATATTATCACTGTATAGATGTGAAATGGAAAATGAAAACACTGCAGATTGGACTCCTATTCGGCTAAACTGCAAACGTAATTGGTCAAATATTATGTCATTGGTTTTAGATGAATAAATTATTCTACTTCTTAGCTGTATTCTGTAGAAAACCGGCAGATATAGAAAATGGCTATTACGAAGGAAACGAGCTCATTTTTGGAAGTAAAATCAAATACCATTGTAACAAAGGGTATTACCTGGTTGGTACTGCCGCCGCAACATGTTTGGCTGAAAAATGGTGGTCAAGCAGCACACCAACGTGTGAAAGTAACACTAAATATTATAAATTTCGATTATATTTACATAATTTTAGTCGTTAGGTGTTTAGAACCACCAGAATTAGCAAACGGTGAAATTCAGTACGAAGACGATCGTTTGCACTATTTATCTTTTATTCACTATAAGTGTAATCCTGGATATGTTTTGGAGGGCCCGTCAGTTCGTCAATGTGATGAATTAGGTGAATTCACTGAAGATCAGCCAGAATGTATAGGTAAGATGAAATAATATATTTAAATCAGAATTAAAGTAAAAGTGGCAAAGGAAAAATAACATGGCATTCTAAGCTAACCTAACCTGTCCTAACCTATACACTAAATATGGCAATTTCTGTCACAATTCGACATTATCCTGCACTCATCGGCTCATGTCAGCCATACAAATGTATTCATTGCATTAGTAAAATATACACTGCCTTGTCCCAATATTTGATAAACCAAACGTAGCTTTAAGGTGAATTGGGTGCATATAAAAATTATAAATACACCCAACATTGTTTCATTACTGGTATTATTGGGGATCTAGAATTATTGTCAACAAGAAAAAAGCACTGTTTCAACTGAATAATACAAGGTTTATTCATCACAAAGTCCTCATTGATCCATACTTTTGCAAAAAATGTTTAAAAAAATCAAAATTTCAACAAAATTTGCTGTACAGAAATTATAAATACGAGACTAACATTTTCAGAAATTTTTTGTAGAACCATAAAATTTTGTATTTAAATTAAGCTACACGGTATGCAAATGGGCTACACACGATTTTGTCACAAATAAATGTAGCTGCTAATAATGCCACGTGGGACAGAGCTCAGTGAGCAAGAAGTGGGGAAAATCTAGTTTTATCATGGCCAAAACGAATTCAATTAATATGTTGCATCAGCTATCAATAGATCAGTTGGTGCTGTGCAAAATGTATTGTCTAAAGGTGATGAATACAGACAGCAAAAACAAACAAATCGAATTCCCAAACTGAGTGAAAGGGCTAAGAGGTGAATCTTCCACTTAGCCACTGAAAAAGAACTGTCAACTCGTGTAATTGCCAATGAAATATCAAATAAAGTGTGCCATTCAACTATTGCAAACACCTTAAAGCAAAATAAAAATGCTAAATATGTGAAACTTAAGGCAAAACCTAAACTGACTGAAGAGCACAAATGCAAACACCTGAATCCTACGGAAAATATGAGAGGTACCCTTTCCAACCTCGTCTATGCAAATAATAAGCAGTATTCCAGTGCAGATGAATTGAAGGTAGCAATTTATAGGTGCTGGGACAAACTGAAGAAAGAGCTTCATAATTTGGTATAGAAACGATGCCAAACAAAATATTTAAGTTAATTAGTGAAAGATTAGGCTTTATTGGTTACTCAATATTTATGTTTTCATTAATTTTAGCCCTGTAGCTGTATTTATAATTTCTGTACAGCAAATTTTGTTAAAATTTTGATTTTTAAGTTTTTGCAAAAGTATGGATGAATAAGGCATTTGTGATGAATAAACCTTGTATTACTCAGTTGAATCAGTGCTTTTTTCTTGTTGTCAATAACTCTAGACCCCCAATAATATCAGTAATGAAACAATGTTGAGTGTATTTCTAATTTTTGTACGCACCTTAAACTGAAGTTCTTCAAATTTTATCTCAACTTCAAGACATGTTACTTTATTTTTACCACTGGCATTACTGTTTTTTATTTTTATTTTTTAATATTTTGCTGTTATGAGTAATTGAGTCACTTTTGTCCCTAACTTTGAATAAAGCAGTACAAGTTAACTTACTTGGGTATACTGTCACTCAAATTGAAGCATTCGTAAAATCAGTATAAAATTGCAGTTAAACATGTGTTCTAAAGAGATGAAGAGAAGCTGCTGTATAGTAGCCGTCAATAATTAAACACTTAAATTGAAATTCAGTACTGTTTAAACAGGTGATATTTTTTATAAAGCTACACAACCAGCTAAGCCTGCAACAAAAACCACTACCAAGCCTACAACGATGAGATCTACAGCAACTAAGCCCGCAACTATGCGAACAACAACCACCAACACGTCTATAACGATGAGAAATACAACTAAGCCTACGACTATGAGAACAACAACTATACTTAAAACAACAACAAGTAATCCCCCAAGTAACAAACTTATTCAATGCTCGAATCAAAGTGCTTTAAAAACCATTAACAGCAAACTAAAACATAAAAACGAAATAATTCACAAAACTAACACATATAGGGTATTTCCAATTTCCAAAATGTTCATGTAAACCAAAATTTCAAACAGCATTTATTTTAAATAGCAATATACGCTAAGTCCAATAGCAAATGCCAAGCTGGCTCTAACGCTAATCTGCATATTTTTGTAAATGGAAAACAACTGATCACAAAAACTGAATACTTCAATCACTCTGACGGCCTAACATTTCGGTGTGAAGATCCAATGTATTTTAAAATGAATGGTGAAGCATTTACAGTTTGCAATGACGGCAAGTGGACATCAGAATGGCCATCATGCTTAAAGCTTAACGCAAATAGCTGTAAAGTATCAATTTTTTTTCAAATTACTAAATTTGAAAAGATATAAACGTTTTAGATTATTCACCTCCACCAATCCAGTACTTATCAAGTTTCCCGAATCATCGTATTTACAGCGGAAGTTACTTGGCAGAAAGAAATGCAAATCATTATTTTGTATGTTATTATGGATCAGATAACGTAAAACCGATAATGAAAATAAACAAAATAAGCATTATGGATGACACACGTAAGTAAAACTATCAAATTGTATAAATTGTGGGACAAATTTCTTCTGTTTTCTCTTAGATTATGATTCTCATAAGAGAGCGTGGTATGTCAAAGTAAGAGTAGATCCAACAACTGCTCATTTGACTTTTACATGTCAAATTCCGGACCGAAATAGTGATTACTCAAATACAATAACTGTACTTTTTGAAGGTAAATCATTTATCAATAATATAGTTTGTGGCAAGTACCTTTCCCGTATGCAAACTGCCAGTTTTCCCACAAATGTAGTGGAAAATTCATAATTTTGATGTCAATACTATTCAAAACTTTTTTTCTGATCCAAATAAAATAAATAGATCTTTTAGAAAAAATTATTTCTTACTATATAGGAGATTCAAAGACAATCATCTTAGAGTTTGGCAACTTGTCTTATGGTGATAGCTAAAACCAGCAATATTCTGATTTATGGCCCCTGAACTACATTTTGTAAAACTTAAGCAGTGCATGCAAAAAACAAGTAAACATCAGAAATCGTTCCAACTTTAGATGAAAACAATTCTATTCCTATAGAACCATTAATTGAAGATGGTACAACAATAATCGATGATAAACATCGTCCTACTACAGAACCATTAGTTGAAAGCAGTACAACTATCCTAAGTGATATTAAACCTACCGTTTACATAGGCAAAAATGATAGTGAAAGCAGAAACGAATGCACGTATAAGCCTACCGACAAAAACTTACTTGCTTTTATAAATGAAACACGACTGAATGGTAAACTAACATACGCCATTTTTTAAATTTTTTTTTTTTTAGTTTGCATTAAATTAATTTTATCAAATTTTATTTAGATACTGAACCAATAAGCATCAATGCTAATGAAGTGATCACATTTAGATGTTTCAACATTGAACGGTTTTCACTTCAGGGAGCTCAAAGTGTAAGATGTCTATCACGAGAGTGGAATGGAGAAATACCAACTTGTCAATACTTAAAACTTCGAAATAGTAAGATTTTATATTCACCCCAAACTTATATGTGCAGCAAAAATGAATTATTTTATATAAAATTAAACAGCTGATAATGCTCCTGTCATCACTTACAATGTGAAACCAAATGGAGGCTATGTGAGCAATAATGGAACCTTGATCGTACCTCAAAATTCAACGCTTACACTTAGATGCTGGTGGTTTAGACCTAACAGAGATCCAGAATGGAGGTGGAATGATCAAATACCACATTTTAAAAATGTTGAACGCAGTGAGTAAAAGGATCAGCAAAACAAATGCTGTGCCAAATATCTTGATGCCAAAGTCAAACTGCAAATTCCTTCCCTTCTTGACATCTTGAGCACACAAAAACACAATAGCCAAAACTTGTTAGTTGAATACACGTATGCTATTGTTAAACGTTATTTAGCATCAGGATACAAAACAGTAGCATGAATATACATTTTCACAAATAAATTTTGATAATGCTTATTTTACTAGATTGGCATAAAGACGAATATTATGAGTTGGTGGTTACCGAAATACAACCAGAACACAGTGGTTATTTTACGTGTACAAGTCCGTTTAAAAAAACACATGGAATCAACGTAAAAGTTGAAGAAAGGAAAGAAACACCAACAGCATCTACTGTTACCACACCAAAGCCGACAACACCAACAAGGCCTACAACGGTGCTAATAACAACTGAACCTGAAACAACAAGACCAAGTAAGCCCCAAAGTAATAAACCTACACAGTGCTCGAATTTAAATAGTTTAGAAACCACAACACCAATAAAAATACTAACTAAAATATATTAACGAAATACTATATAAATAATATACTGTATACAACTCCTTGGCATACTCTATTTTTTGAACTTTTAATGTTTGAAATTTCTCAGAAACTATTTCTCCTAAGTAAAATTGGTTTTAGGAGGATTTAAAGGGACAGTCTGGCTATTACACGTTCAATAGGTGAAATACCCATTAATTGTTAGAAATTACGTTTGTCGTACAATTTTCTTAATTCTGTTTAAAAAACAATTTAAACTTATTTTATTGTTATGGGACTCTTTTTTCTTAAAACCATACGCCATGTGAACTATTTCTCTTTTTTCTGGGGATATATCCCAGGAAAAGGAACAGCAACTGCTGTTGTAGACAAGTTTCATTCTGAATACTAGTGCTCGTCTAGTTTTGGATATTTCTCCCACTTCAAAGCACTGCTTTATTCTCATTGGGTGCCTTAGAAGATACTGCGACAAATAAACAATGGCCATTCCAACCACGTGATTGTCATATCAGCCTACACAACAATTGTTTAAAATGCATTATTAAAATTTTTCTTTTATTTTTAAAACAAAAAAGGAAAGTATTGAATTCAAATAAAATAAATTCAAATTGAGCTAAACTGTCCCTATAATGGATTGTTAGAGCTATCATTTCGTTAAAAGTTTTTGGAAAATTAATGAATAGTTAAAAAGAAAAAAATTTAAAACCTCAAAAATTAAATTAAATTAAAAACTAAACATATTTAAGACCGTCTATGTCTCAGGAAACTTTTCTAAATTGGATGTATGGGTCTCCAGGACCCTCAAAAAAAGTCATAATGGAGCTATGTAAAAGGGCAGAACAACACATTTTATCAAAAAATTGATGGCAAGCACAATTGTTGAAGAATGGAAACGTAACTTTAAGATTGGAGCGGTATTATTGTGTAGCACTGTAGCATCTTATAGTTGTGACTCAATTTGTCAACAATTGCCTTGCTCTGATTTTTTTTTAAAAAAATGCATGGTTCTACCCTTTTACGTAGCTCCATTATAACTTTTTTTTAGAGCCCTGGAGACCATATATCCAATTTAGAAAAGTATCCTGAGATATAGATGGTCTCAAATATGTTTAGTTTTTAATTTTATCTCATTCTGTTCACAAGTTATGACAAATATTGTAAAAATCCCTTTTTGAGATTTTAAATTTTTTTTCTCTTTAACTATTCATTAATTTTCCAAAGACTTTTAACAAAATGTTAGCTCTAACAATCCTTTTAATCCTTCTAAAACCAATTTTACTAGTTTACTAATAGTTTGATAAATTTCAAACATTAAAAGTTTAAAAAATAGGGGATGTCATTTTTTTGGCAAGAAATTGTAACTATGTTACAAAAATAACAAACATTTCTGCAACCAAACAATATGTTGCAGAAATGTAATCATGTGATTATCATGGTTTGTGTAATATTAACTTACTCATTTGAAATAAAAAGCCTAACTAACTTGCACATGTTCACAGTCAATTGATGCATGGAAATGATACTTAAACTTCCGCCGTAGATAAACTTCTTTGAAAGTGAGCTAAACAGAACTTTTTTTTAACATAGCAACATCCAGTAGAAAATGTCAAGCTGGCACGACAGTTAATTTGGATATTTTTGTAAATGGAAAACTGACGATAAACACTGAATATTTCAATCACTCTGACGGCTTAATATTTCGATGTAAAGAGGCAGTAAATTTTAAACTATTCGGTAAAACATCGATAGTTTGCGATAACGGCAAGTGGACACCAAAATGGCCAACCTGCGTAAAACTATACAAGAATAGCAGTAGGCTATCAAATCGTTTCTTATATTATTACAATTCTACAATTCAAAAATTGAAAACATTTTAGATCATTCGCCTCCTCCAGTTCACTACTTATCAAGTATCCGGCCTCACCGTTTGGACACGGGAAATTACTGGGCGGAAAGTGACGCAGATCACTACCTTTTATGTTATTATGGTTCACCTTTCAAAAAACCGATAATGGAAATAAACGACATTAAAATTACAGCTGATACTACTGGTAAGTAAAGTTACCACTAATATGCCCACACCATGGAAAAATTGTAAATCTATTTTACCTTAGGCTATGATTATATTACGAGAGTGTGGTATGCACAAGCAAATATAACTTCAGAGATTACGAAACTCACATTTAAATGTCAAATTCCCGGCAAAAGTCAACACCATTCAAATACAGTAACTGTATTTCTTCAAGGTAAGGCAGTATCAATTGTAGTTTAAAAAACCTCCAGTTTACATATAAATGTACGATGAATTCCTCTAGACTGGGCATAGGTGGGTCCGAAAACAGGTAGCCGATCTGGAGGGGTGTCCCATCTCAAATGAGACCCCTTCCAGACCAACCACCCAGCCTTCGTAAAGAGTCTCTGTAAACCGGGCAGCATGGGCCAGTGTCCGGTCAATAGAAAGTGTTTAACATATGCGGACAATAGAAGGGTTTGGGTTCCAAGTTTTTCCCGGGTTAGAGGGGTTCTCAGTTCGCAGTAAGCCCTGTCTAGGGGTAGAGAGAGTTCACTGTAGCGGAAAACTCACTAACCAATCGGTGTATGGCAACAATTATAGTGGCACAAATTAATTATCAAATTTCAGAATTAATAAATTACCACCTTTACGTGCTTCAACTTATTTAAAATTAAGCAACCAGTTGACATGTGCATATTTCTTCAACTGGGTGATGTATTTGGACATAGAGAATAAATTTTTCCAATAAGCATTATAACGTAAACTAGATTTGGATTTAAATTTTTGTGAATCTAGATTTGATAGGTCCGCGTGAAAACTTAATACTTGCAACATCTGTCAATATTGTAAGTACTTTTCAAAATACTGAAACATGTAGTTGTAATTTTATGTAGATAAATGCGAATTGGACGAAGTCTCGACGCAGAAGAATCACAAAGCTGTAGTGATTCCACGCTTTCGTCGATTTCCATTTTACATACGCGGTGATGTTGTATCCCTTCAATGTGATTCATCAGGAGAAACAGTCTCGATTCCAGAAAGTATTACTTGTGGTCGTGGAGGCGCCTGGATAAAATCTAACCGCACTAAATATTGTCCCTAGTTTGAATGTAATCTGCAATAAATACTTTGCATGATTTTAAAAACATAAATCAAAGTTCAATAAAATTGTTTCACAAGTGTAGTTGTATGTGAATAAAGTTGTTATTAACATCTAGAATAGTCAAGTATAGTATCCATGTTTACTAAACAGGATTGCCAACATGTTGAAATTTTCTACTTGCCAAAAGTGGAAAGCGCTGAAATTTTTCAAAATCACAACAAGTATAATACACCGTAAATCCTCTGATTGTATGCAGGCGCACTATTGGCAACATTTTCCCCAAGCCTTATTAGACGCAGTCTATGATGAGTAAACATTGACTACTTTCAGTTTGCACTTAGACCAATTTTGCAAAATCTTTAAATTGCTACCATCTCAAAATTATTCCAATAATCTACAATAAGATTTATTGGTTTAATTGATAAAATATTTTTTGAGTCTTTTCCCTTTACTTGAACGCGGAATAATACTTTTAAAAATGTGCGAATATTATCAATTAAACAAATAAATATTATTAATTTACAGAAATATTGGAATAGTTTCAATTTAAATAACCAAAGAATTGTGAATTATGTTTTTCCCGCACTATGGGAGTCAGCATATATACATAAAAAAAAAATTTCTAAAAAAAAATTTTTGATATCAATTTTAGAACCTGATAAGTAACATGCCGTTTCCACTAATAAATAAAAACGGAAATAAAAAATAACTTTTCTTAAGCAAACATTAATGTCGCGCATAATTAAGAGCGCCATTAATGTCATTAAAATCACTTTATTGTTTCTCCATTAAGGATGTGAAGACCTCTTATTCTTCTTCTGTGCAAACAAATTATAAATTTTTTCTTGTCTATTTTGACTGGGGTCTGGCAATTTCAAAACCGTTAAACTTCGCTAACAGATTAAAGAAATTTTTTGCTTCTAATCTAGTGTCATATGATAAGTAGTATTCATAAGAGAAATATTTGTATGTATGGTAATAAATGAATATTAAAATAAGTTAACAAAAAATAATTTGAGGACAAAAATGTAACAGATATATTAGCAAACAATTTAATTGGAGAAAAAGTTTCGCAAACACTAGTAAGAATACATGAATCTTCTCAACGTATAAACGATTTCAAAGAAAATATATTACATTTCCTCGCGCGTTTCCAAGAAAATACTCAAACTTTGACCTCGAGTCGACCGTCCAGGGTCATTATACAGTGTGACCACTTCATAGCTGCAGAGATATCGAAAGTCACATAAAAATGACGCAGTTAAAATTGAATGGCCTGTATGTTATGATAATTATTTATGTTATTTCCTATCATCGATCACACACCTCAGGTATGAAAATTTGTTTTACACGTTCTGAAACCATTCCGACGTTAAAATAAACATTTACAGCAGAAGACATCTGCGAGAAAGATTTGGAAAAATTAAAATCTGAAGTCCGAAGCTGTGGGAATCCGTGCGCAACCTCCCAGTGCAAAAATCCGCGCGCGAACTGTGTTTGCGATGGTCCTTGCGGTTACGTTTGCGTCACACCTGGTAAATTACCTACTACCTTTGTAAGAAATAGTAATGACCAACACTTTGACTGACATACGACAGATCTACGTTGCAGTAGTGCGTTGGAGAATCCCAAACAGGGTCAAGTTGACGTGCCAACTGGAGCTCAATTTCAAAGTATCGCTGAATACGCCTGCGATGAAGGATTTGATTTAATTGGACCCAAACATCGTATGTGTCAAAGCGACGGCAAATGGAGTGGAAACGAACCATTTTGTACACCAAAAGGTAAAATTTAACCCTCGTAGTCGGTACAGATTAAAAATTGCTTAAAAATCAAAAATGTGTCTAATGTATGAATGAATTACTGTATTACATTGAAGGCATTCGCTGTTCTGAGCCTGAATTTGAAATAGAAAATGCCTATATTGTATACAACACAAAGAAAGACGAGTACTATGTCGGTGATGAAG
Source organism: Strigamia crassipes (assembly GCA_034683725.1). Taxonomy (NCBI): domain Eukaryota; kingdom Metazoa; phylum Arthropoda; class Chilopoda; order Geophilomorpha; family Linotaeniidae; genus Strigamia; species Strigamia crassipes. The sequence continues at coordinate 58,794 of JAQFXT010000094.1, forward strand.
TAAAGTTCACGTGTGAGTTAGGCTACGCCAGTTCAAGAAGAGACATTTTAACCACAAAGTAGATCTATCATTTATTTTCAAAAATTTTAACTCTTAACCATACATATATCTCTATAGATGCGAAAAGAGAGATGAAAATACTGCTGATTGGACTCCTATTCAATTAAGCTGCAAACGTAATTTTTGTCAAATATCATGTCATTGATTTTAATAGTTGAATAAATTATTTTACTTGTCAGCGGTGTTCTGTCGAAAACCGGAGGATATAGAAAATGGCTATTACGACGGAAAAGAACTCATTCTTGGAAGTGAAATTAAATACCACTGCAACCAAGGATATTACCTAGTTGGATTTAACACCAGAATATGTTTAGCCGAAAGGGTGTGGTCGAGCAGTCCACCAACCTGCGAAAGTAACACTGCACATTGTGAATTTCGATTATATGATCTAAATACTTTCACTTTATTTTAGTTGTTCAGTGTTTAGAGCCACCTAAACTAGCAAACGGTGAGATTCATTTCGATGACGACGATTTGCACTATTTATCTTTTATTCAATATAAGTGCAATGCTGGATATGTTTTGGAGGGCCCGTCGGTTCGGCAATGTGATGAATCAGGGAAATTCACTGGAAATCAGCCAGAATGTATAAGTAAAATGAAACAAAATATGTTAATAAATGCCAATTTAAATGCAAATAAAGAAGATATCTAAATATTTTTGTGCGAACTATGCAGAAATCGATTGTGGGAATCCAGAAAAGCCTGAAAATGGAACAATTGCGTATATTGAAGGAACTCAATTGAATGAACAAGTTCATTACCAATGCGATCCACATACAACTTCACACGGTGCAACTGTGGCTGTGTGTAAATTTGAACAGCAAGTTGCTCGTTGGACTCCACCGCCACCACTGTGTATCCGTAAGAATTATCAAACCAAAATAATAATATGCCGCAACCAAAATTCAAATATATATTTATAGAACATTGTAAAGTCCCTGATAAAGCCGTGTACGCTGTGCATCAAAACGAAAAGGTAATTGGAATCTACATTACAGTTTGATTGCTATTTTTTACACGAAAGCGAATACTGTTAGCCAGTGGTGGGCAACCTATTTTCAATGTAACTACTAGTGTGATGAATGAGAAATGAAATACGCCATTACCTAACAATTTTTTTTTGCTCACACTGGGGTGGGGGGCGCCAAAATTGGAAATGGAGAAGGGTATTTCTTGTGTAGTAATATAATCAGCAATTCTTCTGTAATCTCAAAATTCATTGCTTTAAGTTTACAAGGGTCTTGTGTAAACACGTATAAACCCAATTGGGATGGTACGTACAATCAAGCTGGTAATCCATCTAATATTTATTTTTATTTTATTAATTATTTATTTAACTGTAGTTCGAGTCAGGTAAATACATCTCGCACAAAGAAAATGTAAGAATGTACTGCGAGTCAGGATATGAAGTAGATAACCGAGCATCAAACTCTGGCATCACTTCTACTTGTGTAAACGGTAAATGGGATGAACAAATCAACTGCAAGCCAGGTAACAGTGTAGAATAAAATTACAAATATTACAATTAACGAAAAAATTAACAGCTAGATGTCACAAAAACAATTTAAACGAGCGCTATTTAGAAGATCAACATTGGTCAACGTATAAAATTCCAAGCACTGCAAGCAGTGGTGCGAATATAACTTTATCTTGTGATGCATGGTATCCTGAAGCAGATAAGGTCGGGGTTTTAAAGTGTGCTTATGGAAAATGGCAATTACCTGAGCCCGAAATTAAATGCCGTAAAAGTAAGTTTCGAGTATATGTACTGGTTGCCGGTTAAAATGCTTACATTTTGCTTTTACACTACAGAATCTTGTGACATTACCCATGTGCCTTTTCCATATGGCAACATTTACCATAATGAAAAGAAAATTGACGCACAGAAAGTAAAATTTTTGATTTAAACACATACCGTAAATGCTCTTATTGAACATCTGCACTCTAATTACAAAATCGAAATTACCCCGTGCACTAACAGAAACCCACGTGCAAAATACAAAATGGGGTTGGTTTAAAATGTTAATTTTGTTCACTTATTTAGACAAAATAATGCATTTTAAAGCATTAAAATGTTGTTGCTAAGTGAAATGTTTGATACTTTGTGAAAAAGTTTGAATTTTAAAACAGAAGTTGATTTACTCGATTCCTTTTACATCAAAAACATTCTAAATTGTTCCTTTTGCATCAAAACGTACAAAAATTGTTCAGTATAGAACTTTAGCTCAAAAAAGTGCAAAACTTGTTCATTTTCATCAAAAACTTATCGGAAACGCGACAGATACCCGCATTCAATTAGAGACATGTGCTCTAACTGCGCAGGTTGGCTTTAAAGGATAACGCATTGAATTGGCATCCCGCACCTCAATGAGATCATTTACGGAAAAACTAAAAATATTAATATTGAAATTTTTTAACAGCTCGGCAAAATTCTTGATGGGGAATATTTAGAATTAACATGCATTACAGCAAACTACGAATTGTACATCAATAAAAAGTGGACTGCTTTTCAACTTTCGCAAGTTTATTGCAACGAAGGTGTTTTATCCAAAAATACATTTGAATGTCGACAGAAAAGCCGGTGTGAATGCAGTTTGCTCATACAGAAACTACTAGACAAAGGAATGAAACCCAACAATTGCTACAATAAAATCGACAACAGAAAGAATGTGGATGTAGTGTGTTTAGAGGGTTACTCAAATCCCAGCGCAAGAACAGCAAAATGTCTCAACACTCTTTGGCAAATTGACAATAATGCCAAGTGTAAAAGTAAATAACAACCATTTCATTTTAACATATGTACGTGTGATAAACTCAGTAATTTATATTGGAGTTTTCTGTTTATTTAGGAAAATGTGATTGCAGTTTATTACAACTACCTAAATCCGTTAAACAAATAGAATCGTGTCGTGGGGATGTTAGAAGTGACACTTCTTTGACGTTGGAATGTGCCAGTGGTTTTACTGAGTTTGCTGGAAGCGAAGAAGCAACATGCAGCGAGGGTGAATGGCTTGTGGAAGGTTATTGCCATGGTAACAACAAAAATCAAATCTGATCGTATATAATTAATTCATTAATCAATTTCTAATTTATTAGCATCATGCTCAATTCCTAACATACCACGTAGTATTATTTCAACTGCTGCGAAAGCGGGGTCTCGAAAAATATTGGTATAACAACCCATTTCAGAAACAAATTATTCATTATTATTAATATGTGCGTCAAAATTTAGACCGCGGCTAACAAGATCTACCATAAGGACAGAATTAGAATTTCATGTCACAATGGATATTATTTAGACAACCAAAATGATATTTTACAATGCATTAATGGACTATACAATGAAGAACTTCCAAAATGCATTCAAGGTATTTGCTGTGTTATAAACGCTTCGTATTTTAATGTTTCATCGTTAAAATATGCTTGCAGAATTGAATTTACCAGGTAAAAGTTACAACATAAATTGAGTTACCGTACCGCTCCGAATAAACGCCGGGGCCCGTTTAAACGCCCGGGGACCAGAGGCGTTTTAGGTAATAAACGCCTGGTCCAAATAAGCGCCGGGTTCGTTTGGGCGCCGGGCAATCGTACACGTAACGCACACGCTACATTGCCTACGCGTAACGCATACCTGCCAAATTTCAATGACATTTGATCGATCTTTGGTCAATTTCAATCAAATTTGGACGATCTTTGGTCAATTTCAATCAAATTTGGACGATCTTTGGTCAATTTCAATCAAATTTGGTCGATCTTTGGGTTTCAATCAAATTTAATCGAATCTTGATTAAAATTGACCAACGTTCGACCAAATTTAATTGAAATTAATCAAATTTTGATCAAATTTGTTTTGAAATTTACCAAAATTTGATCAAATTTGATTGAAATTAACCAAAGTTCGCGCCCTAATTTTTTATTTTTTCAGTTTAGAGATTAACCGCCTGAGCCCGAATAGACGCCGGAATGGGGGATCAGCTCAAAAAAAAAAAAAACCGCTCCGGCGTTTATTCGGAGCGGTACGGTAGTTTAATTCATTCAGAACTAGACTAAAATTGGCTTGACATTCGATTCGCAAATACGTCAGTTAGCGTATAGTTAAGTAACCTATTTTTCAATCGGTATGGCGAGTGAGAAGTTTTTTGGCGATTTTTGTAAAAAATCCTTCGCTTTTTTACGTCTTTGTAAAATTTTATTGAATTTTATCACTTTTGGCTAAGATTTTAGTACTTTTACATGCGATTTCAATTAAGTTATTTGGGGTTTTAAAATTTTTTTTTGGAGGAGTTTGTCCGGGAACCTAGCTTTTGCAGTTTTGGGGGCAAGGCCCCTGTAAGTGCGAGGCCCTAGGCAAGTGCCTAGCTCGCCTATGCCTAAAACCACCAATGCTCCACTACAGCTCTTAGTAGATTGACATAAACAACTGCCATGTACAAACCCAACTTCATAGCTGCATGCATTGGATGTCATGCCACTTAAGTTTTATAGTCTGCTTGTGCCTTCCAACCCTAAGATGGGTCTTTTTGTGACGCCATTTGCAAAAATCATTATTTTTATGCGAAATAATTTTTTTTTTTCGTTTGATTTTTGCTGACTATTCTTTTGAAACCGCTAGAAATTATGCCGCAAGTGACATTTTTTTTAAATTAATTATTTTTTTTTGTAATTTTAAGTCAAAGTTTGTTTGGGTAAAAAAAAACCAATGTTAGGAGTCTAAAGACCCTCCCCATCCCAACCTCAATTTTTATCCCTACATAGGGTCAATTTTCACCTGAAGTTTTTAAAAGTAACAAAAAAGTATAGAATTTGATAATTTTGTATTTAAATTATTTTTATGATTGGATTAAAAATGCAATTTAGTACAAAATAAATATAAAATTAATTAAATGAATTGGGAAATGTGTCCACGTGGTAAAAAATAATTCAGATTCCATGGAATCCAGCAAGACCGAAATGTTGCACATGCGCAGAATCTGGGTCAAATTATGCCCATCTTAGGAGAAGAAAGGGAGGGAGAAAACTTATTAGTGTTGGAAGGATTATTCTTGGAATGAAAATATGTACAGTCATGTTCATAAAAACTGAATGTCCACTGTATGAAACACTGGACATCGACTGGTGATAACCTAGCCTTGTCTTCAGTAAACAAGCAAGCAATGAACAATTAAAGAAAAAGGCTGAATTATCACCTGTTTTTTTTAAGACTACTGTACCTTGCCAACTACACATTTTACAGTTAAGGAGATTGAAATTACTGATGGTGACAATTCCCCTTCTAAAGAAACGTCAGTAGAAAGTAGTACAACAATCGTCGATGAACAAGATTCCACTTCTGAAATTGCGGACAGTACCACAATCCTTGCAGAAATTAAACCCACTGTCCACACTGGCACAAACCATACTATTTACAGAAATAGATGCATCTACGAACCAAAGGACAAAAACTTACTTGCCTTTGTAAATGGAACACAACTGAATGGTAAACACATAAGTGCCAGTTCTTTTCAATACTTTTCATTAATTTATTTGCATTTTCATTCAGGCACTGAACCAACGAGCATCAATGTTAAAGATGTGATTACATTTAGGTGTTTCGACATCCAACGGTTTTTACTTGAGGGAAATAACAGCATAAAATGTCAGTTACAAAAATGGAAGGGAGAAGCACCAACTTGTCATAGATTGATACTTCGCAGTAGTAAGATTTCATTTTCAACCCAAATTGAAATATGCAGCAAAAATTAGGTTTTTTTTTTAATACATTTTAAAAAAATTTAAATAGCTGATAATGCTCCAGTGATTACTTACAATGTGGAACCAAATGAAGGCTATGTGAGCAATAATGGAACCTTGATCATCCCTCAAGATTCAACGCTTTTACTTAGATGCTGGTGGTTTAAACATAACAGAGATCCAGTGTGGAAATGGAATGATCAAACGATTAATTTTAAAAATGTTGAGCAAAGTGAGTAAAAAGCATCAGTAAAAAATACAGTGCCCAATATCTTGATGCCAAAATAAAACTGCAAATTCCTTTTTAGTTCTTTGGCCACACAAAAAACACAATAGTTAAAATTTGCTAATTGAATACAAGTATTTAGCATCAGGATATAAAACACAGTACGCAGTTGTATAAACATACATTTTTACACGATGCCTATTTTACTAGATTGGAATAAGGACGAATATTATGAGTTAGTGATTACCGAAATGCAACCAGAACACAGTGGCTACGTTACGTGTACAAGCCCGCTTAAAAAAACACATGGAATCAACGTAAAAGTTGAAGAAAAGAAAGAAACACCAACAGCATCTACTGTTACCACACCAAAGCCGACAACACCAACAAAGCCTACAACGATGCTAACAACAACTGAACCTGTAACAACAAGACCAAGTAAGCCCCCAAGTAATAAACCAATAATAGTAATTTAAAAATACGGAGTGGCTATTTCCACACGATTTCGTGTAGAAATAGTCCACGTGCTATTTCTACACGAAATTGGTGGCATTCTATAGTGGCATTCAATCGTGTAGAAATAGTCCACGTGCTATTTCTACACGATTTCGTGTAGAAATAGCATCGGCCTTAAAAATAAATAAATAAATAAATAAATCACAAAAATAACAAACATTTTCAGAACATTTAAATATTCAAGCAAAATGTTTACTGCTTGTTTAACTTACTATCATTGGTCTTTATGATTATTTTAACCAAAGCCATGTTCAGAAGGGGGCGAAGAGAGGTCCTCGGCACCTGCGCCAGACTGAAGGGACGACAAACCGGAGAGCACCAACCAAAAACTAGCCTAATTCTCCTGTAGATTAGGCTACGGAATGCACCACACGCATATTAGGCGTCATTTTTTAGAGGAAGAGCGCCACCAAACCCTCAAACAACCTTTATTTTTTTTAGGCGCCATTTTTTTAGTACGCTATGCAGGGGTCGGCAACCTTTTGAGACGGAAAAGCCAAAAGTTACAATTTACAAAATTTCTCAGTTTTTAAAGAGCCACTAACATTTTTGTTTCAATATTATGGTACTCAATTAATACAATATTAAATTAGGTCCCATACAGCCAGCTAGTTCACAGCATGGCTGTAGGGCTGGGCCTGGTTCCCAAGCGGCTGTCAGCTGTCCGTCTGCAGTATAATACTTTTTTTTATGAGTTTTGAAAATAAAATAATATAATTATTAATATTTGCGCATGGAACTGGAGAGCCGCATCTTGACATCGAAAAAGCCGCAGGTTGCCGACCCCTGCGCTATGGGGACCCGAATCACAGTTTCCTTCACAAAGCACTAATTTTAACATTAATTGAACAACTTCATTATAAAGCCTCAGCAGATGGGTTCAAAAATTATTTGCACATGCACGATAACCATGTGTGTAAATATCTGTCCAAATATCATTCAAAACAAATTTGTATAGTAATACATTGTTTTCAAAATACTTTTATATCTTGTTTTGAATGCTTCGGTATCAAATCAGATGTTTGTAATAACAGCTGCAAAATTTATACCGATGTTGAGATGGCTGCAACCAAACTACCAACATGTTGCTAGAAATATAATCGTGTGATTATCATTACACAGACCATGATTTGTGTAATATTAACTTGCACATGTGAAAAAATTATATTTGTACAGAGATTCTGGTTACAATTTATGTCTGTACCCAGTGCTTTAATCGTGAAAAAAGCCGAAGACGTGTACAGAGTATGCCATCGAGGCCAGTTCATTATCAATTAATATGTGTATGCAAATGATGCTTAAAAGTTCCACCATTGATAAACTTTTTTTGAGATTGAGCTAACGGAACTTTTTTTTAAATAGCAATGTCCAGCAGAAAATGTCAAGCTGGCAAGAAGGCTAATTTGGATATTTTTTTAAATGGAAAACTGACGATAGACACTGAATATTTCAATCACTCTGACGGCTTAATATTTCGATGTAAAGAGATAATATATTTTAAACTAATCGGTGAAACATCGATAGTTTGCGATAACGGCAAGTGGACATCAAAATGGCCAAACTGCTTAAAAATATACGCGAATAGCGGTAGGGTATCAAATCGTTTCTTATATTACTACAATTCTACAATTCAAAAATTGAACACATTTCAGATCATTCGCCTCCTCCAGTTCACTACTTATCAAGTATCCAGAATCACCGTTTGGGCACAGGAAATTACTGGGCGGAAAGTTACGCAGATCACTACTTTTTATGTTATTATGGATCACTTTTCAAAAAACCGATAATGGAAATAAACGACATAAAAGTTACAGCTGATGCTGGTAAGTAAAATTACCACTAATATGCCCACACCATGAAAAAATTGTAAATCTATTTTACCTTAGGCTATGATTATACTAAGAGAGTGTGGTATGTACAAGCAAAAATAGCTTCAGGGATTACGAAACTCACATTTAAATGTCAAATTTCCGGCAAAAGTAAAGAATATTCAAATACAGTAACTGTATTTCTTCAAGGTAAGGCAATATCAATTGTAGTTATAAAAACCTCCAGTTTACATATAAATGTACGATGAATTCCTCTAGACTGGGCATAGGTGGGTCCGAAAACAGGTAGCCGATCTGGAGGGGTGTCCCATCTCCAATGAGACCCTTCCAGACCGACCACCCAGCCTTCGTAAAGAGTCTCTGTAAACCGGGCAGCATGGGCCGGTGTCCGGTCAATAGAAAGTGTTTAGCATATGCGGACAATAGAAGGGTTTGGGTTCCAAAGTTTTTCCCGGGTTAGACGAATCCTCAGTTCTCGGTAAGCCCTGTCTAGGGGTGGAGAGAGTTCACTGTACAATCGGTGTATGGCAACAATTATGGTGGCACAAATTAATTATCAAATTTTAGAATTAATAAATTACCACCTTTACGTGCTTTAACTTATTTAAAATTAAGCAACCAGTTGATATGTGCATATTTCTTCAACTGGGTGATGTATTTGGACATAGAGGATGAATTTTTCCAATAAGCATTATCACGTAAACTAGATTTGGATTTAAGTTTTTGTGAATCTAGATTAGATAGATCCACGTGGAAACTTAATAATTGCCGCATCTGTCAATATTCTAAGCAATTTTTAAAATACTGAAACATATAGTTATAATTTTATGTAGATAAATGCGAATTGGATGAAGTTTCGATGCAAAACAATCACAAAGCTGTAGTGATTCCACGCTTTCGTCGATTTCCATTTTACGTACGCGGTGATGTTGTATCCTTTCAATGTGATTCATCAGGAAAAACAGTCTCGTTTCCAGAAAGTACTACTTGTGGTGGTGGAGGCGCCTGGATAAAATCTCATCACATAAAACATTGCCCCTAACTTGACTGTAACCTATAAAAAATGCTTTGCATGAATTTAAATACACACCCATTTGTTCAATAAAATTGTTTCACTACATCACAAGGCTGAATATGATCGAAGAAGGTATTCACAACTTGGATAGTTGGATTGGATAGGACCCTCGTTTACAACATGTTGAATTTTCCACTCGCTATGACAGCCGACAAACTCGATAAATAATAAAAATTAAATATAAACAAATAAAAATTAAATAATTAAAAAATTAAAAATTAAAAGACTAAAATAATAAGGAAAAAACAGGAAGTAGTTTTCTAAATGCCCGGTGATTTATCTTTATTTTCCACCCCCATTTATCTGCCCATATTCATCAATGTTCGAATTAAAACAACAATAAATTACTTACGGTTAACTTCTCCATTTTAAATTTGCACGGTCTTTCTTCCGGATGCGGGATCGTCCTGTTGCTAGACTAGTGCATCACATGACCAATCGCGTGATGTCATATCAGATGCCAGCACCATCAGCGCACAGTGCGCGAAGAGGAAGGAAGTCTTTTCAGTAGTCATGAATAGAACCTTGGGTAAAAGGGAAAAAATGTATCGTGCTTGGTGGGTGTAAATTTACATAATTTGCTTTAACCAAACCAGTAACGAAGCACTGCATGAAGTTGTCGACCGTGTCGATGGGTGAATTTCTTAATTATTTAACCATTCCGTTTCTTCCTGTGGATGTCTCATGGCCTTTGCCAAATTTAAACCGCTCACACAAGCTTTGGTCAGTAGGCAGTGCAATCCTCGTTCCAACAGTCGGTGTTATGAGCAAAATTTTCTCGTGTAAGTTTCTCTTTAAACCAAAAAAAAATTCGTAAGAAAGAAAAAAAAAATTCAAAATTTAATCGATTTTTTTTTTTTTTTTTTTTTTTTTTTTTATAAATAAGGTTGGTTCAACTCTTTCGATGTTTACAACCGAGAAATATTAATCAACGCTTTGGACAATAGGCCATGCAACCAGCCGCTGATCACAGTTAGCAATCACTACTCGTGTTTAGATGACCCGATGTTATGGGGTAATTATAGTCTGCCAGATAAAGGCCACGTGGATAAAAATAATTTGATTTTTATGTAATAGCTGGCTTGTTGGAATTTCGTCATTTTTTCACTCCGAAGAAAATCCGCTGGAGTTTGGCAGCTACCGACATATGTTTCACCAACGAGTTACACGCGCTGTTTTTTAGTCTCGGTCGCACCGTGCCCATTGTCCGTGGGAATGGAGTCTATCAGGTAACGGGAAATTCATTATTTTAGTTTGAAAAGGCACCTAAAGCGGAAATATATTCTTAGAAAGCTATGGATTTTGTTTTGGAGCGACTAAATAAAGGCGAATGGGTTCATATATTCCCAGAAGGCAAAGTAAATATGAGTAAAGAATGTTTGCGGATAAAATGGGGCGTTGGGAGACTCATAGCTGAGAGTAAAATCTGTCCAGTCGTTATTCCGCTTTTCCATCTGGGTAAGTTTGCTTAAATAAAAAAAACAAATAATAGGGAAAATGATTCATTTATTGTTTGTTTAAGGTATGGATGAAGTTTTACCAAATACTCCACCGTATTATCCGAAAACAAATAAGGTTAGAATTGTTAATTTGTAATTTCTATTTGTTTTATTGAGTTTTATTTTTATTTTTTCCTATTTTAGAAGATCACTGTGGTTGTGGGAGAACCAATTGCTCTAGAAGATACAATTCGAGAGTTGCGTGAGGAGAAGAAAAATGCGGTAAGGACGATAATACGTAATTTGATTATTTTGTTTTAATTTAATTTGGGCTTGTTTTAGGTCGAGCAACGAAAAACAATAGCTGATATTATCCAGAAAGAAATGTGGAAACTACGCGACAAAGCACAAACTTTAAATTCAAGTGAATAATGTTAAATTATCGCCGTTTAGTTCAATTTTATAACGAAATCATGGATTTTTTTTTTAAACAATATTAGAGACTGCCAGTTTGACAGAAATTTAAAGGAGTAGAATATTTTTATGAGAAAAGTACTTTTTTAGTATTCAGGATGAATTGGATTGTTTTCTTCTTATTGCGCAGTCTCTGTGATGATTGCGTTAGATTCTACTCACGTTTTTTTTTTAAAAAAAAGTTTACAATTATAGTATAGGTTTTTCACAATCACGCAATGTTTACACAGATTGTAATGAAATAATTCTCCCTGAACACAATTACAATAAAAAAAAGTTATTTATTACTATTTAATGTAACAAATACTGCGTTGCAATCGATTTATTATTGTCTTTTTACACTTACAAACTCATATATTTATGTTTAAGCCTCGAGTGCTCATGCTATTAAGGAATTTCCTTTCATCGCCTCTAATGGAAAGTTGTTCGTTCTCTAGTTTGGGCCCACTACGTTCCTGAAATAGAAAGAATATTAATCAACCGACATTTTTTTTGAAAATTATAAATGTATTTATTTACTCGTTTCATGCCAGTCTTCTCAAAACATTTCTCTCCGCAGTTAGCGCACGGTGAAGTTGGAAATTTATTAATTGAAACAATTCGTCGTTTGCAGCTTTTACAACTGAAAAATCGTTTCTTAGCAGTGTGGAATTTGAGGGGATGATTTTCAGATTTGCATAACTCCGATGCAGAAAAGGCTGTGTAGTTACACTGGAAAAATAAAAACAGGAAATTTTTTGTTATTTAACTTTTGAATCTCCGCTATCAAAACAGGATATGCAAGGTGTGTTTTACGGTTTTTCATTTAGTTATGGAATAATCGAAATACGATAATAAAAAGTACAACTAATGCCTGTCATTTGAACCGTGGAAAAGAAACTTAAGTGTGAATAGGAAATTACTTATATTACGGCACGTTATTTCTCCAATATTATTTTCAATGCAAATTGTTTTTACCTTTTTACACGACACCACTTTACAAGCAAGTTCGGTTATGCTGGTCGCCTGAGTTTCTATTTTTTCTTTCGTCTCCATTTCGTTAAAGTATATTTCGCTTTCTTCACTGGCTAACGAATCTGAATGAATCGATTTGGCATTGAGAACTCGCTCAAATTCATCATTTTTAGTGCACACCCTTTTAGCGGGTTGATTTTCCTCCGGATCAGTCTTTTCATTCGATTTCTCATCGAGTTTATGTTTTACTTTTTCCATAAATTTTGGAGAAATTACTTTTTTGATGGCATTAGGATCACTCTTTCGAATTGAACCTTTATTTTTAACTATCTGAGCAGCCTTCAACTACAGAAATAAATCAAAACAGATTATAACACCCAAATAAAGATGCAAATGTCAGTTCAAACCTTTGATACTTCAATTCTAGTCATTCGTGGTAATTTTTTAGCAGTAAACTCGAGCGGTATTGATGCATCCGACGATAGACTCGGGATATTGTTTTTAATATTGAATTGGCTTTTATGCATTTTTAGCAAATCGGATGCGGTGACAGATTTAAAATTGCCCGATTGAGTTGGTGTGTCTTTGAGAATATGTTTCATCAAGTTGCGCGATCCGACTGATGGTGCTGCCATCATTTCACCACTAAAAAACCGGAAAAAATCAAGTTGTTTAATCGTTTCTTCGTTTTGTATTTAAATAAACACTTACAAAGGTTCAGACTGTGAACTAATACTACTCACAATACTCAGTTCACATTGCGTTAAGTGTTTTCCTTTTAGTTTAAATTCATTCTGCATATTTTTAGCATCCCTCTGAAGCCTCAAACTTTCCAAATTCAATCCTTTTTTAGCCTTTATTGCGGGAGAACTAAAAAAATAAACAATTTTTTAGTAAATATATACTTTTTGAATCATTTAAACAAATAAACCTCGTGTAACTTTGACCGCCATAAAAGATCTCTTGCTTTTGTAACAGCCGCTTCTTCAAATTCTGGGGCTCAGGTCCAGAATATCTATCAGATTTAATATTAATGTGTTTTTTTAAACAAAAAAATTTAATATAACATCTTACTTACGATACATTCAAATCCGTTCGTTTTAAACTCATCCTTTTGTATGCCGACTGAATATGGAAAGGACAAAATTCACACACGTCCTTATTTACAACTGCTGAACACCGAACACCATCCTTTCTACGTCCCAAGCACGTGCCTAAATCCCTCGATCTTCCTAAAACCATCACTTTGTCTTGGTGATCAATAACAAAATTTATTTCACTCGCATATTTTGAAGATCCCTTGAAAATATGATTTATAATAATCAGTTGGGGGTTTATAATTTTTTTTTACAAGTTTATGTTTACGTTATCTTTATTCGGCATGGAAGATGCATTTAAGATCCCAACCACGGAACCAACGGGAGATTTCCAGTACGTTTTATGTATGTTTCCAAAAAGGAAAAACGAGACTACTTTAGAGCAATCGCGAAGATCACTCATTCGCCAAATAGAAAATGTTTTACCCTAAACGAAGATAAAAATAAACAAAATTAATATATTTCATATTTAATATTTCATTTTAAATACCTTAGATGACAATTTGGGATCGGTTTTTGCAATAATGACACCAATCGTGACCCAGTCGCCATCGATGTCACCACCTCTTATGAAATTTTGTATTTGTGACATCCTAATAAGGCGTCTCCCTTCCATTTTTTCTTTCATCATTGCTGATGAAATGACTGGATTTCTATAATAAATCAAGTTGTATAATTTTATAAGTTTTCTAAATTTTTAGTTACATTATTCGAAGTCCTGAATAAAATTCTTTTTCACAATTTAGGTCGGATTTATTGTTGGATTTTGATACTGTTTTCTCCACTTGAACGCGTTTTTTCGGAGACGTCCTTATCGAATCGGACAACTGCGATTTTACAAACTTTCCATAATCGTTTAAACCCTTTGATTCCAAAGGATATTTTTCACTCTCTTCATCCGAACTGTCTTCGCCTTCATAAACAAATCATAAATTAATCCATTTACAGCGAACATCGTTAACCAATATCCAACTAAACTTACCGAATAACGACAGCTTTAATTCTCTCTCTTTGCTGGAATTTAATTTAGTTTCCGAGTTTCCTTCAATTGCAGTTTTGTTGAACAATGGCTCTGTATTTGACGCGTTATTAAATATATCGACATCCGTAAGCACTTTACCTACAAATAAAACACGTTATCAATTTATTTCACAAGACTTTCAATTTCTAAGTACTTTTTGCAGTTGTCACTTGCTGTTTGGAATTTAGCTGCCCTTCGAGTTCAGCCACTCTGGCTTTCATGGCTTTTAATTCGAGTTCAGCTACTTTGGCTTTCATGGCTTTTAATTCCTCTTCCAGTGAACTCGATGCAGTCACGTCTTTATCAACACTATTATTCAACTTGATAGGTTCGGCTAACTGTAACTGAGAGTCTGAAACATCAAGTTTTATTTATTATTTGTTTTATTTATCACAATTGCCTCTTAGATGTTTACCTTTATCTTTCACCGTTTCATCCATATCCAGCTCCGCTAAGATTGAATCAAAATCAAGATCTGAAACGAGCACAAGTCATAGAAAATTAGATTTCCTGTTAATCTGAAATAATTTCTCACCTTCGTCCATTTTAACCGTCAATAAAACCCCAAAAATACTCGAATAAAAAATAAAGCTATGAACGACGTAACACACACAACGGAGGATATCTGATTTGCGAATCCCGCCAAAATGTAGAAACATGAACACTGCGTCATCTGACGGCAAGAAGTGTAACTGAAGACGTTAGGAAGCGCCGGAATAGTTGCCTGGATTTGGAATATCGAGACAACGTGCAGTCACAAAATGAAGATCGAAGAAGTGAAAAGCACGACTAAAACACAGCGGATTGCTGCCCACAGTCACATTAAAGGACTCGGGCTCGATGAAAATGGAATGGCCTTATCTGTATCTCAGTCTGCCGGCCTTGTGGGCCAGGAAACCGCGCGAGAGGTAAAAACGCATTATAATTGACGAATGACAGATTTCATTGATTTTTTTTTTAATTAATGACATTTTAGGCAGCTGGAATTGTAGTTGAGTTAATAAAATCGAAACGAATGGCAGGTAGAGCTGTTTTACTAGCAGGTCCGCCAGGAACAGGAAAGGTAAATCGATAAATTATAGATTAATTTACGCACTATTATTAATTATGTTTGTTTTTCAGACTGCTGTTGCTTTGGCCATAGCTCAAGAATTGGGAAGTAAAGTTCCTTTTTGTCCAATGGTTGGAAGCGAAGTTTATTCATCCGAAATTAAAAAGACGGAGGTGTTGATGGAGAATTTCAGGCGCGCAATTGGGCTGAGAATTAAGGAAACGAAAGAAGTTTACGAAGGAGAAGTCACCGAACTCACTCCTGTAGAAACTGAAAATCCGATGGGTGGTAAGTTTAATGGATCTACAAAAAACATGAACAACATTAAATGTAATTTGTTTAGGTTATGGGAAAACTGTAAGTCACGTGATAATCGGTTTAAAAACTGCAAAAGGCACGAAACAGTTGAAACTTGATCCTTCCATTTACGAAAGTCTTCAAAAAGAGAAAGTGGAAGTTGGAGATGTCATTTACATCGAAGCAAACAGTGGAGCTGTCAAAGTAAAAATTAAAAAAATTCAATTAACATATTGATTAAATTGTTATTTTTAAATTGTTTAGCGTCAAGGCCGTTCTGATACATTTGCAACTGAATTCGACTTAGAAGCCGAAGAATACGTGCCCCTTCCCAAAGGAGATGTCCATAAAAAGAAAGAAGTGATTCAGGACGTGACTTTGCACGACTTAGATGTGGCAAACGCGCGACCCCAAGGTGGACAAGATATTTTGTCAATGATGGGCCAATTAATGAAACCAAAGAAAACCGAAATCACTGATAAATTGCGCCGCGAAATAAACAAAGTGGTGAACAAGTACATCGATCAAGGCGTCGCTGAGTTAGTACCGGGAGTGCTTTTCATCGACGAAGTCCACATGTTAGATATTGAGTGTTTCACTTACTTACACCGTGCCCTCGAATCTGCTATTGCACCAATTGTAATCTTTGCTACGAATCGAGGAAAATGTACTATTAGGTAACGGTTTCTTTTAAATAGAAAAAAAAAATCTGGATTTTAATTTCTTTTTTTTTTTTACAGAGGAACTGAGGATATCGTTTCTCCACACGGCATTCCATTGGATTTACTGGATCGTTTAATGATTATCCGCACATTGGCTTATTCTCAAGAAGATATGATGCAAATTTTGAAAATCCGCGCGCAAACTGAGAGCATTCAGATGGACAGCACATCCATACAAGACCTGGGTGTTATTGGAACTAAAACTACTTTAAGGTAATTATATTAAATGTGTTTAATTTGTATTCTTACAATGACTTATGGTTATTTATTATTTTAGATTTTCGGTTCAAATGTTAACTCCAGCTTTCTTGTTGGCCAAAATCAATGGGCGTCAGTCGGTTAGTGAAAGCGACATTAAAGAAATAAGCGAATTGTTTTACGATGCTAAGACCAGTGCTAAAATCCTTGCTGAGCACGAAGAAAAATATATGAAGTAGTTGGAAAATTTCATCCACTTAAGAATTACTTTTATTAATACCGATATTGTTGACTTAACTAAAATTATTAGATAAGAATTCTCTGTATTATAAAGCACAAAAGGTTTTGTTTCAATAAATTTTGTTACACTTCTTATATTGTTGCTATTCTGTTTTGGAAAGCAAAATGGCTTCCAAATCGGACGACGAAATTTTGCGCTATTTAGAATGCCATAAAATAATGCAACTGTTTGAGAATTTAACGAGTTGCTTGTTTTATGATAAACCGGGTATCTATCTGCATTTAATTTAAACTTGCAAGTTTACATTTCCAGACATTTTCGTTTTACTTTCCAGATAATCCGAAAGAATATCTGATAAATCGCTTGAACAGTTTAATCGCTGCACGCGATAAATGTCTGAGTGAGGAAATCGAAGAGGATTTTACGTTACCTAATATTGGCTTGTTCACGCAGGAAAATATAGTTGGGATGTTTGAAATGTTGGACAGTCAACATTGCGGATTTATCAATTTAGAGAAATATCGTCATGGTACGAGGCGATGGGTAAATGTGTGAAATTTGCGTTGAAAATGAATTTCTTCTTACGCAGGAATGCTTTCACTAGGAGCTAAGGATTTCAATATTTTTCCAGCAGGAGCCGACACCAATGAGATTACTCTGGATACTTTTACCAACGAAGCGTGAGAAATTATTATAATTACCGTAACTTTGTACGATTGTACTAATTGTAAATTATTTAGAGACGTAGCACTTGGTAATTTGTACGCTGCGTATCAGACTCCGAGACCCGAATCACTCTTTTCCATATTAACGGATAAATTGCTTAAATTTGAGACTGAGTGTCAAGAAATTGATGAATTTGATGGCGAAAGTGACATCGATGATGAAAAAGTGATAGATTATGAGTAAATAAAAGAATGTTTACCATTTTGTTAATAAATTTAGCTTTCATTTACACATTTGTTCTTTTCTTAAACAGAAATACAAAACTAAAAGTTTTTTTTTTATATCTTCATTTAATTTTTATCGACTAAAACAGCATGATCACTCAGATTTCGTTTCCATTCTCCTTCGGTAGATATTCGCTTGAACTCCAGGTTTACGTTTTAATATGAACAGACATGTTTTGAGGTAAACGCGCACTGGTGGAAAACTCAGATAATCGAATTTCACATGACTAAAGCAGTTGATAACGTCTAGGATATCGTGGGTGGGTTGGTATACACGTATTGAAGAACTGTGCCGACTGCTCCCCTCTATTAACAAATGGGTGAAAGACAGCATGTCTGCACTTCCCACAGCTAGTTTTTCCGTCTTGTTATATCTAAAAAATAACGGTGAAATGTCGATCACAATAATTACTCGTTGAATTACCTCCAATGTGGATTAAGCTCTAAGAATTTGGAAATTCCAGTTTGGGCTGAATAAACATCAATATGTACATTAACGTCTAAAAAAAAAAAATGTGCATTAATTTTCGAGATATAATAAACACATATGCCTTTTGTACATGAATTTGCTGGTTCCAATTCGTGCAGCCTTTGCAAGGCAATACCGCCCGGGTAATTTATTTTTGACACATACAATAAAAGTGACGTCATACATAAATTCATAAAAATATGTCCACTCGTTCCAGCCGCTAGTAGCTGACACATACGAGACTTAGCTCGATTTTCAAACCTAAAAATTAAAAAAAAGCGATGGTTTTGCACAAAATATTAAAATTAATTTTGTTAATCTTACAGGAAATGACATCCCTTGGCAGCCGCGACATTTAAAAGCGGAAAAATATACACTATAAAACGAAGTTCTTTATGTGGAAGTAACGAATAACAACAAACAAAGAATATCGCTGGGAAGACAACAGTACGAATACGTTTATCAAGAAAAACACCGACTGGTACAAAAAGCACACTAGTCCACATAGCGCGAGGAATGGCTGAATAGAAGTACCACAGTAAAGGTGAAGTCTTACGGCGGACGTTAAGGATAAACAATTTATATTTGTTCAATAGATTGATAAAATCTGCAGCGTAAGGATACACCCCATTCGGAGCTCTTATTGAGATAAATATTAAAATACATAACTTCGCCTTCTGGCCACAAAATTCTTTTCCAATAAAATGAATCAATTAGAACTGTTAAAGCTGAAGAAATAAAATGAAAAAAAAAATTTAAGAAATCATAGTTATTATTAATTATTATTATTATTATTATTTTTACTTAATGTAAGCAATCCAGCTGGAACACACTGTTTCATAAATTCTATCAATTTTAAACGTCCGGAAAAAAGTTCTATAAGGAGAATAACTCCTAGTAATATCGAAACTTCAAATCGGAATATGAGAACTGCAATTCCCGACGTTCGAATTAGCATCGCATGATTTTCTTCAAACCAATAATGATAGGAAAGTAAAACTAAAATAAAAATAAGGTATTTTAGCTAGTCGTAAATATGCAATTCAACTTATTGTTATACCAAAAACCAATGCAAATGTATTTGGCAATGTCCGAGATAAATAATAGATAAAATGAAATTGTGTAAGGGTCAGCAAAACCAACCACGCAGCAATTGCCGGACCAAACTCCTTCTTAATAGATTGACGGAATTTGTGAAAACTCCAAATGACTAGAAAACCAAGAGCTGCTCGAACTGCAAAAAATAAAATAAATTTAGAACAAGCAAATTATTGTAGATTACAATTTAATTTACCAATATACTGCACATAAAACTTGTTGACCTTAAAAAAACTAAGAAACGAAGCAAACGGCGCTGTGAAAATGGAAAGCAAAAAAGGTCCCATGAATGTCCTTGGAACGACTCCAGGAAATTGAAAGTGATCGTACTGAAAAACGAAACAAAAACTCCTAAATTCACATCAATTCGTAAAGGATACAAAACATACCTGCGTCAAATTATACTTGTGGAAAATTAAGTCGTGAGTTGCTTGTAAACTAAAGCTTTCTTCAACTTTGGTAAAAGGACAAACCAGAAGATGAATTGCTGCCATGATTAGTAGAGACGTCTCCATCTTTTCTAAAACAAAATACGAAATTACTGCAAAAATAAACCCGACGCGAAGTAGAGATTAAGTATACACGGTTTATTTATAGCAGTTTATGATTGAATTAATTTGTGGTGACCTATTCACCGTGTGTAAAGTATGGGAAACTTTATTTGTTACTTTAAATAACTTTTATCCTTCCGTAACAAACAACACATGGTTTTACTTACTGAACAAATCTTTATTAAATATTCAAAATTAATCTTCGCAATTTTATCCTTTTTCCTACTGCCGTTATTTACACTACATCATTTCCAACTACAACGTCTAGAATAAAAAATTTAAAAAAAAAAATAAAAAACGAATGAAAATGAAGAGATTTGTTTACTGACGGTCCAGTGTGAAGCGAGTGTTATTCACTCTACCGGAAGTAGCTAATAGTTACCAGACACAAAACAGATTAATGAATTGCGATTGCTTTTGTCCGGTAAGTTCATGTGCTTTGCGGTTAATGATGGCGGCTTGGAGAGCAATGTTTAGGGTGCGGTTGCCAAATGTGGACAATATTTCGTGTATTCACCGTCGAACCCTGTTGCTAAACAACAATTCCAAGACTATAACAGTAGCAAAACCGATTGTCATACCTGAAAGAAGTGCCATAACCCGACAATTTCTCAATTGGTTGCGCCAGTACGAGGATTTCGTCGGCTTAAGCGAAGTGCGAGAAGCTCAAAACCGAGTAATAGCGGTGAGTAAACGGCACAATTTGATTCAAACCGAAAAACAAACCGTCTTTATTCACTAGCCAGCTTTAACGCGTGGGATTTAATTGAGCGGAAGTGCTGGAGAATACTAAACCCAAGGTTAACCTCTATTTATATTTATTAACACCCAACTCATATTTATTTTAGGCACAAAAAAAATTCATGGATACGCAGGAAGCCAGACGAGAGCGCCAGAGACAAATACAGGAGGTGCAACAACAGTTGAAAACCATTCACGTCGAGCTAGACAAAACGTCGCGAGGAGAAGACAGATATTTGCATTTGATCACTCAAGAACACGCCATAATTAAACAGGAGAAACAATTCATGGAGGAATTTCAAACTTTCGAAAAGGCAGAACGTGAATATTTCACTATCTTGTCGAACTCGGTTCGGACGAGTCACGAAAAAGAACGTGCCCAAGCAGAAAAGACGAAATATTGGTCGATAATCGGGTCCGTTTGCGGGGCAATCATAGGAATAGTAGGAACCACGTTGAATAATTGGTTGAGGATGAGGGAATTGCGAGGAATCGTCGGCGACTCGTCCGGAAACGGTTCTCTGAACGAGCTGTTGAGCGAGTTATCCGATGCGACGAAAAACCAACACAATTTGATCACGCTCTTTCTCGCCGACTTGAAATCCTTATTGAGTAACGAAAATTCGGAAAACGTCAAGCGAAATTTGCTCTACAATTCGCCACACGAACAACTCGAAGTCCGAACTAACGAAGTTTTAGACGTAGTGAAACGACAAGAATCGACTATATCGAACGAGATGAAAGAGATTAAATCTCTGATTCTCGCCAAGGACGCCGCTAAAGATGCCCCAGTGGGAACGGCGATTTACATAGGCAGAGACGTGGAGCAACTAATGAAAGAAGCGGAGCAAAACATAGAATATAAAATTAAATTAAATGCTTTAGGTACTGTGATTACAATTTACGCAATTTTAGCCTTGACTGTTCCCATCATTTTTAAAGCGTTTGGTGGGGGATGAAAACAATATATCCTAATGAAATTGAAATTATCCTAATGAAATTATACAAATATTATAAAGTAGAAGAATAAATGAAATTTAAAATCCAAATTATTGAACGTTTAATTTATGCAATTACAAATTCAACAAAGGTTAGCGTGTAGTATAAAAGTTTGAAAAGCACACAATATTGCTGTAATAATAAAATAAACGGTGGGGCTTACAACAAAAGGAAAGTATTGAACGTTAACAATGTACCTCAATAAATGTTATCACCCATCACATATTCATACAAGAACATTTCTCCATTATCCACTTGAAAACGAACGGTGATATTCTGAAACCTAATATTTTTTTTATGTATAAATACATATAAGTTGTTAATTATAGTCATTAAAACAAAAACACTTGTAAGAAATTTTATACCGTGGATTTTTTTTGTTGGGCTGAATCGAGAACACTCCGTTTATGATGGTGTCTTGTTTGACGGGAAAGGGGTTAACGTACAGAATCGTTTGCTGCCAATGAGTTTCGCTTGAAAATTATAATAATAAAAAAAAAAAATTAAATTTTAAATATTTGTATATACAAAAAAGAAAAAAAAAAAACCTGTCATATGGTGACGTAGACAAAATAAAGTTTCCTGGGAATGCGACAGAAAACCAGAGAACAAAGCCGTGTATTGTATTATGCCCAAAACAATGAAATTCGAACGGTGTCTGAAGCAGGATGATTCAATTTAAAAAAAAAAAAATTTTTTTTAAACATTTTTAACGTACTTTGACTTCTGTAACGTCTGCAACTGATGTATGCATCAAATCCAATTCAGTAATTAATACTTTGTGAGCTTGAATATCTTCATCATTAACAGTTTTAATGTGGACCATTTCTTAAATATCAAAAACATAAATAAATCAACAAAAAATCAACAAAAAATCTGGTGTTTGTTAGTTGTTACCTATCAACTTCTGTTTGGCAAAATCTTTAACAGCACTTAAATCAACATTATAAATATCTTTGAGAGTACTCCAAAAATGCACTCTAAAATGGCAAAAAATAGAACTATTAATATCCTTTAAATTATTTTAAATGTTTCGATTTAAAATTTACCTATCGTCAAAAGTTTCAAAATCTGAGATAGGTGCCATAAATAATTTGGCACTGTTCGGGAACATAGCACCAGACTAAAACAATTTCATATTTCAATATTAATTTTTGTTAAAAAGTAAAAAATATTATGATTCACCTCTTTCAACCACTTATCACGAGCATGCAGAACAGATGGTAGCATTGATTCATAAAATAACATATAACCCTGCAATATCAATCGAAATGATTTACCGGAACTTAAAACGTCGTATGATTTGTTTACCATCCATTCGCTAACTATTATATCAACTTTTTCTGGCAGTTCTACATCTTCTATTTTACCTTCAATTACAACTATTTTATTTTCAGCATTATTCGACTGAATTATTTTCCTCGTTTGATGTATGATTGGGCTCGCATCTACAGCGTAAACTAAACAGATGACCAAAGCAAATTAAAATTCAATTGCACAAAAATGACAGTAAAGATTTATTATTCCAAAAATATACCTGCCTTTCTTTGCACCGGCGTTTACACAGAATAAACTTAAAATTCCTAAAAAAAAAAAATAATAAAATATTTTAATATTAGTCACAAACCGAAGAAAAATAATGTTCACAATGCTACCTGTTCCACAGCCGACATCTAAAACCGTTTTATTATAAAACGAAGTAAAGTTTTGAATAATTGAGCACCTAAATAAACAAAATAAATAAATTAAACACGAAACTTCTTTTATAATTAAAACTCATACTTATAAGTATTTGTCCTAATATTATCACTAATCATGTCTTGATGGATCAGTAGATCAGAATAAGCTCTGAAAATAATATTTCAAATTTAGAAATTTTACAAAACTTCGTTCGATATTTCGTTTTAAACCTGAAATATTTTTCATCAACAGCTGATAAAGGTGCTTTAGCTTCGACCACGAGTTCATGCCTAAATTAAACGAATAAAACAATAATAATTAATTGGTATTTACATCATTTCAGCTAATTCGGGGGGGAAAACCCTACCTGGCAGAACCAGCTGAACTGCTTGGCTGTGCATCGTGGTTATCAATATTTGATAAATGCTTTTTTAAGCTTGGAGAATCGGATGTTGAAGATACATCTTCATCAGCTCTACGTTTGCTGGTCATGATGAAATCAATCTAAAATTAATGAAATAAATTTCCGATGTTTTCTTTTTACGAAACTAATTTAACTACACGCTGCCTAGCATTATATTAGTTAGGCTTAACTGCAGTAAACAATTACAGGTGACCGTGTATGATGCACATTTTTCTTTCAAAATATCAGCGACACATTTTTGCATGGATTTACCTGTTTGTATAAAACTATAAAGATGCCGATGTGTAATTCTTGTACCAGCGTTTAAATTTCATAGTTAGAACACATTCTAATTAATTCGGTATTGCTTATGATGGCATCTCAGTATTAACAACCCTTCACAGACTGTGCATGCTCCATGGTGAACCCTGTCGCGCCACCTAGCACCAACCACGATCATTATAATAGTTTTAAGAGGAAACACTCATTGGTTCAATCTGGTTCGATATTTACGTAGCGGTGATTTCATTGGCTCTAACCACGACACCGGAAACTGCTATGCAGTTTAAATGTTTGAACCGGGTAAAAATCGCCATGAAAAAACTCGAACAGAAAGATACAAATGTTGTAAAAGAAGAATTTATTTTCTTGAGGAAAAATGAGGGAAAAAGTTTACAAAATTAAACATGCATCAAATTTAGGAACATCGGGGAACTTCAGCATCATTGAAAACAACACAATTAACATTTTACTTTCATTTTGCAAAATAAACATTTTCAAAATCTGAAATCTGTCACTGTGGTATTTTAATGTTTGAGATTGTCCTAGATGTTGAAAACTGTAGCCCTATAGGTTAAGTTTAACTATTGTTTAACATTTGAAAACATGGCAAGTTGGGAACTCTAAAAAGAACAAAAATCACAAAAAAAATTTTTCGAGCGTAACACGATTAAACATAATAATTAATAATAATGAAACAAGTAAGCATTCAATTTTAATAAAAGCGGAGCACCCGCTGTACTGTCGTCACAGCCACAAAAAGCTCTAGACCTGGTGAGTAAAATGACAACTAATCCGTGATCATGATGGATGGTGTCGAACATGTGATTAGATTTTGTTGGTTTTAACGTTCGTTCGTTTCAATTTAATAAGAGGTTTGATTAAGGAAGTTGGAAATTTAGTTTATTAATTCTGTTCCATCATTTTTGCATTAACCATAGAGCTCAACAACCATGGGAATTCGTGCGTTTTGGATAATCGCGCCCGGCCAGTCTGGAACAAGTGAGGAATGGCAGCTAATCTACACTAGACGATACCAAGTAATGGAAAAACACGCGCGTCAATTTCTACGTGAATCATACGTGCCGTTACCTCGTAATAACCGAACAATAATGAAGTCAATTTTATGCCAAGTTGGATTAGAAAAGAAAAGCGCCGAAACTTTCGTGGAAAAACGAGATTCTTGCACTATCATGTCCCAAATGCCCGTGATCGAAATACAGTTGGACGAAAACACGAAACTGTGGCCCATTGTTGTAGTCGAACATTGCAGCCATCTTTTATGTTGCCTGCCGTTAATAGACGACGCACGCTATAACGACTCAATCGGATCGTTAATTCAACTCCAACCCGTATCAACGGCTTTATCGGTGCTTTTAGCGATCCAAACATTTTTCGGCCAGTTATCAACACCTCTACAGAAATCCAGCCCAACTCTCGAACAATTAGACAAATATTTAGCCATAGCACTTCCGTTTGGCCGGCCGGGCGAGCTAGAGCCGACGTTGATTCAGTCGGCGCTCACAATTAAACCATTCGTAAGTGACGCCAAACAGTCTATCATTCCCCTGCCTTTAAAGGGTCAGAATATCACGATCAAAGTGACTGAATTTATTCGAGGAGTTCAATACGACAATCCCGAGATTAAAGATGTCGTACAGATCCATGGGTCCATAACGTGGACCGGGTGTTTGGAAAAACAGCAAACCGAAGTCACCTTGAATTTGTCATCCATTTACGGAAGTTCCGATTTACTTCCTCTCAATTTCGTCACTCTTCATCCGTGTGTTTTTCAAATTGATCAAGATATTCCTTCCATGTCGAGAAAATTCCGGTTTAAGCCATTGCTGTCGTCGTTTCCATTGTGTTATTACGGGGTACAGGCAAAAAAATTCCCCATTACGGGTAGTTACAAAATGAACTATTGTAGTAACTATGCGGAACTGTCGCTGCAATTAAGTTTAAATGAAAAAGTTAAGAATAGTTTTGAGTTATGCGAGGTTTACATTCCGTTATGCCAAAAACCTATTGGCAGTTACGAGCTGAAGCCGTCGTGGGGGGAAATGGTGCCGTCAAAAGATGCTAAATTTATCATTTGGACTTTGGGCCAACAATTTCCATCGTCTCTGCAAGTGTATGCAACTGGATCGGTGTATTTCACGACGCAATTAAGCGAGTTGGAGTTGAAAAAGCATTCGACTGAAGCGTACGCGCAAATACACTTTAGAATTCCGGAGTTTACGTTAAGCGGGCATTTCATCGACGTGAAATCGGTTCAAACAACAATTCCATCGTCGGTTAAGATGAATTCTAAACGTGAATTATCTTCGATGGAGTACAAAATATGGAATAAAACTGCCGTTCCACCGATACACTTCAATCAAAAATTAATAAGTGAACCCCAAACTCCAGTGTAATGTAAAAATAATAAAAAATAAATTCAATAAACTCCCTAGTTTATTATTGAATCGATACACGGAATTAATCATTGTGAAAAAGAAAGAAAGAAAACATAATTCAATTGTCAGCTCCTGCACTTGATTGTTAATCAAACTAAATTTTCCGAAGTAAAAACTCATTGCTACATTGTTTTAATAATTAAAAATATTTTTCCCCCATATATCGACATAAAAACAAAGAAAAAAAAAAAAAGATGACCAGAAAAGACCGCACGCCAGAAACGGCATAATCTATCAACGTCAACGCATCAACCAACGTCGTGGCAACTGTGCCGTTTCTCCCACCTCTTGCGGCATGTTTGCGCGAACCGGGTCGTCATTAGTAAGCAGCGATTTCAGCGTTTCCTAAAACAAAACAAAACATTCATTTAAAAACTTTAAAACCCTGTATTTCCTTCAACGAGACGTACTTATTTCCAAATATCAAATCTGCATCAGGAGCTCCTTTTGGGTGCTGATACTTCTGCCTTCGTTCCCTATTTAAATTCATCACGACTGGCCGTTGCTGGGCTGCTAACATTTCTAAAAAAATTAAAATTAAAAATAAATAATTAACGATAACAAAATTTTGCAATAATATTTCATTTAACCTTGATAATCCTCCTCTTCTTGTCTCTCACTAATGTCCAAAGTGAGCTTCTTAACCCTTTCCTTTTCTGCGCGCTCAGCTTCCTCTTTATCTTTCAAATTTTGCGCCAATTCTGACGTAATCGGCACCTCCAGGTTTTTATATTGCTGTTTGTTGCCTTTCCGTGTCATCAATATAAAATTCATCGTGTTACTAGCGTTTTCCTCCGGCGTGTGACCTTCGACTAGCAGAATATCAAAAGTTTAAGCAAATTTAAACACAAATTTAAACACTATCCGAACCTGTCACTCTCTTTACAGTCCCCTTAACATGCATCGGCACCGAAATGTCAACCTGTGGCGGTTTAACAGTCTCTTGATTCCGATGCTGTATGTTTTCCGCCAGCATTTTATCAAACGCTGTCATGAAATCCTCGTCTTCTTGACAGTGAACCGGTTTGGGTCCGGGTAACACGCAAACATCATCGTTTTCCCTCTCGCCAACGGATTCGGTTCCGTCGTATCCTTCACCATCACCTTCGTGGTACTGAAATTTACAATAACCGTTTAAACAAACTCCATCTCATTTCCATTTCGTTAACGCACCTCAGCGTCCAGAGGTTGACTTTGGCTGTCCCCGGTCATTTCAACGTCGTCATCTCCTTCGCCTTCTGTGTTGCTGTCGTCTCCGCTGTGATAATCATCGTCTAATCGATCATCTGAAACGACAAGATCGAGTAAATAAATGTAACGCAAGTTCGTAACCGCAATTTGGTTACCTTCTTCAGTTTCCTTGATGGTTTCCAGGCCATCAGCATCAGACTCGTTCTCTTTCGACTTTAATGAAGGCATTATCTCCACTGTGAAATGTTATAAGTTGTCAAAGCCAATCAGATAACTCAACAGATCGAAGAACTTACTAAGTTTGGCCACGATTTCTTTCTCCAATTCCTCCACACTTTTCTGGGCCTCTTCCAAAGTGGTCGCTAATTTCAGTTTAGGTCGCATCACCGCCAGCGTGTCTTTTATCATGTAATCAACCGTTACAGGAAATGTGTTTTCCTCTGTCCACACTTCATGACTTTTTTTCACCCAATAGTACCGCTATATTTGTACAAAAAAAATTTAAAAATTCAATTCATGTAAACTGTAAATTCGAAATAACAAATCAACCTGGAAGTAAGTCAGAAAACAATCTAATTTCTTCTTGCTCGATCCACTATTAAAGTATTGTCCACAAGTGTCGAGTAAAACACAAATCAAACGAAGCCGAAACAAGTTGTCAGGCGGATCCAATTCGCTATAATTTCCTAAAAAAAATTGATTCGAACAAATTGTAAGATAACAATTTAAAAAATATATATATAAATGCATTTAAATTACGAACCATCGTAAGCGACTCCGAAAGTGGTGAAAGAATACAATGTCTTAAATATTACTGCCGACTCCACCATTCTGTAATTGTATAATTCACCAAGAAACCTCACAGCGCTTACACGTCTTTGATTGTATTTCGGATGATTTATCTAAAGATAAAACAAAAATCATTTCAAATTTGCAATAAAAAATAAATATTTTTAAATACTTCTAGTCCCAGTCTTATGTCTTCTAAAACTCCATCCACAACATAAGGACCTACATTTTCCTTTTAAAATAAAACATTTTGTCAATTAACCTCAAAATGTGCAAAGAAAAAAAAAGCTTAATACCTGATGAGCCACTAAACCAGCAAGGAGATTCGCCACACATCTGATGTTATAATACTTGACGTTCCAAATAGCAGTAAGACATTTTGTTGAATAAAACGCAATGTCGGGATCCTCCCAATTCAATTTGCGCATTTGCCGCAAGATTTTTTCAGTATTGTTTTTAGAGAGATCCTTGTACAAAAGTTTTCTGATATATTCTTTCATCGGTGGACGTTCCTTTCTAACTGACTGTGAATAAATAAACATTCACAATGTAGTAATAACATTTTTTTTAAAGAGATAAAGATATACTTGAGTTGCTTCAGGTGGATTGCAGTAATAATACGCATTCTCAATCATGGTAATATAGCGACTGTCGACGGACATAACTTGTTTCTTCCGCATCATTTGTTCCTAAAAAATATCATAGATTAAATACCGAGAGAGAAGAAATCGAAACACATTACTACGAACCAAATAAACTTTAGTCCGATGATGTGAATCGGGAGAGCGAAATAAAAACCGACCACACGTCTCCAAAAGATTACAAGCCATTTCAATATGGTGATGAGTAAAATCAAATAACAATATCTAGATATAAATATAAAATAATTAATAACAAAAAAAAACCTATTAAAAACTATTAAAACTACCTTTAAGCAATGGAGTGCTTCAGACTTCGAAAACATATTGAACTTGACCAATTCACCTAAGCAAATAACTCATAAATTATCAAACATTTTGCACAAATAATTGCGTATCCGTACCTATAAATCGTACTATCTTCACTTTAGACTCAATGTTTATTTGGTCTTTCTTGCGCACGTGATATTTCAAATCCTGTTTCAACATGGCGCTTAAATCGAGAGCCACGTCAGGCATGCACGGATGTAATGTAGCAACCAAACGTGCATAAAATGGAAGTAAATCTAGTCTAAAAGTTAAAAAATAGTTAGCATAAAAATAAAAATAAAATTTTCAACAATTTTTTCAATACCTGGTTCGCTGAACCAAAAACAGCGATCTAACGAGTTTTCGGCGATTGGGTTTTGTGTTTAAATTCATGCAAAAATCGACAGCAGCCTTATCGATTAATTCACGATTAACACAATTGCTGATGTTATTCAAAAACGACTCGAGCAATATTTTGTTAGCAGCGTTGCTTGTGTTCTCCGGTTCGTCCTCGACATCTTCGATTTCCGGTGGTAAAATTTCTTCAGTATCTTGACTGCTCTCTTTCTTCTCAACTTCGATTTCTCCACTCTTAGTTTCCATCTCGTTTTCAGTAGGTTCAACTTCGTCCAGCTCTGTAAAATGTGAAACGTCTATCCAATTATTAACAGCACAATTCCGAGTCTTTTTTATTTTTACCTTCTTCAATCAGCTTCTCCTGAGCTGTCTCGGTAGGTGGTACATGGACACTATCTTTGAAAAGAATCTGGAAAAAAATTACAATTACCTCTATAATGTACAACCATTTACTATTATAACCTTTACCCCAGGCACTAATGCCTTGAGATCTGGTAAATTTTCATAAAAGCTGCGTGTATCTTCGTCTTCCCACAAGGAAGTGTCTCCATCAAACTGAAACTGTACAAAAAAATTAAATAAATGTAAAAATATTTTCTGTAATTGAAAAAAAATAATACCTCGCTGCTCTTAAACCTATTATGGATGTCCAAAGTTCCTATTTCGGGGTCCTGTTTGGTCACTTCTATAAGAAATGCAAGCATCATTAGATAAAACTCAATTAACTGTACTAAACAATACCATCTTCTGCTAATTCTGGCATGTCTTCATCAATGAGTTCCTACATAACAGATAATTATTTTAAAATTTTAAAATTAACAAGTCAGAGATGAATTTTCTTACAGCAAAATGTTGAGTGCTTGACAACAGTTTTTGATAACTTGTAAAAGCTGTTTCGTACTTCTCTCTTCTATCAGAATTCAATTCTCCTTTGGTCTAGAAAAATGTGTAAAACATTAACATAACCTAACCTTTCACACCGTCATTAATACTAATATTATTACTTGTAAAATACGTCGGTTTTGTCGTTCCATTGCTCTAATTTCTTTGTGATCACGGAGCAAATGTTTGCATAACGATAAGTAATAATCACGCAGCAAAATTCTAACATTTTTCTGCCGTTCGACCGTTAGTAACTGTACAAATCAATAAAAAATATAATTAGTAATTAGTTATTGTTCCTGTCAATTAGTCACAAATATTGCTCACATTACTACGTGGAACTTCGATATTGTACTTCTCAGAAAGCAGCCTGAGTTTACGAGGAATAAGACCAGCATAATCTTCTCCGCAATGTTTGCCAAAACTTAAAATAATGTTTAAATTGTTGTGGTCGTCTTTATCACCGGTAGTTAAAACCGTTAACAAAGTGCCAAGCAAGGGCAGTCCCTCTTTTTGTGTGAAAACTTCAGCGGCAATAAGTTCAGCGTAAAACCGTAAATCGACCCGAAGTTTGCTGCGATTGTTTACCTAAGACAATTTAATTATTAATTATTAATAGACATTTGCAATTGATATATTACCTTATCCTCCTTCTTTAACGATAACATTTTCTGCCAATTCTCTAGCAAAGCTGACGAAAATTCGGAATAACGTTGATGTAAAAGAGAACAAATTTGAACTCCACATGCAACGTCAGAAACCTAACAAATTATAATTTTAAAATTTACAAATTCGGGATTGTGTTATGATAGTTGCTCACTTTAATCTTGGCTTCCACGATAGCTCCTGCCTGAAAATTATATTTTAAACATTAAAAACGCCCAATTACAGTGCTTAAAACTATTTTTTTTCTCACCGCTTCGCCAATATATTTAGTTAAATTCAGTGTATTCATGTCACGGATAAGCGACTCCCGTTGCGCCTCGGTGAAATTTTTCTAAAAGTGATATCGACATAAATAATTTGTTTTAAAAATATAAAAAAATCATTTCATATATTTACCAATCTCTTTACAAACGCCGTGTTTTTCTTTAACGTCGAATCTAATTTACTAAAAAATACTTCTTCAGGTTGATTCCCAGTAGCATTTCGATTCTCAGCACGAATTTCCGCTTTGCGGCTTAATTTCTGAATAACTTCACTTTTATAAGCTTGTAAATAAGCCTAAATAGAAATTATTTTTTTTATAAAAACATTATTCGTCCATCCATCCAATCTAAAACGACTAACCAATTCTTCCTCTTCCACTTTTAAATCATTTTCTTCATTATTAACAATCTAAAATTAAATCACACATTAATATTTAATATAAAATTAAAAACAACAAAAAATTAACTTTACATTCGAGTTTTCTTCTTCATTAACGTGATCGTTGGTTTCGCTCGATACTGATTCTTTATCTTTAAGTCC